>OU898282.1:66288102-66568102 GCA_918026665.1 Diabrotica balteata
CTATCAACCAAAAGATCAGAGTAGAAAGTACTTTCACTGAAAAATCGATCAAATCCACCCATTATATTTATAGCGGCATCATTTTATATTACAAGAGGTGTATTTTATTTTTTTATAGGTCAATGTAATGCTTTATGAACTAAAAATACGCGGCAACGGAGAATGTTATAGTTTGTAAGGAATAAATCCAAACAATAGATTAGATAAAATTTAGAAAAATAATATTAAGTTTTAAACTAAAAGTTTAAAAAATAATAAAGATGTAATAAAATTATAGATGAAAATATTAAATTAACTTTTACAATATCCAATATTTTCTCTAATATTTTTATTAGCCTTTTAGATTAATACTAATTGCAACTAAGCGCTTAAATCTGACACTTATTACATGAAATTTTTGTCAGACCTTAATCGTTAATATATGTAAACAGTGAAAAATTTATGTGAGCGATATATATTTCAACTATCAGCAACTTGTCTCGACACAACTTCCCCGATAGGTGTAAACACTTAGTTACAAACTGCAGAAAGTTTGATGCTACGTGTGGCAATTGTGTCGTGTTACAAGATGAGTGATAAAAAGAGTGGTTGAAGTCTGATTTGGAACAATTAATTTGTATTTATGTAAACCTAAAATATGGGATGTTACAAGTGGAATTTATAATGATAGATTAACATAATGCTTATAAAGAAATGGCAGAACAATTTAGAACTACAGTGGAGTTAGAGTAAGTCGTTATTTTACACTCATTTTCTAAATTTGATATAAAGGGACGAATTTTACAAGCAAGTCTTACGAAATCAGCAGGCTTTATTCATAAAAAATTAGAAAGCATATCCTCAATAACGAGGTTAGACATTAACTTATTGTAGGCACCGTATTTTCGCGTCTCAAAATCGACTCTCGAATCCACACAGAAAGATCTACACGCTACACGTTTTTTTCTTTCTTTTCATATTAGGAATAATTAAACATGCCGCGATTTTCCTCAACTAGGAAATCTTTGGACCCACACAACATAGGTTAATATAAGGAGATTTTTCACCCTAAGAACAATTAAGTTATGTTTTTGATTTGCTCAATTAATCAAGTAAAAAAAGTAATAACATAACAATATATATATATATATATATATATATATATATATATATATATATATATATATATATATATATATATATATATATATAATATATATATATATATATATATATATATATATATATATATATATATATATATATATATATAGAATTATACATATATATTGAGATAATAATAAATATAGAAGAAATTAGCATAATAATATTATACTTAAATAGTGATTAAAGAAATAATTTAAATAGTTTATAAGTTATAGACTAGAATAGAGAATATTATAAAAAATATTTATTTGAGGGTATTTTTAAGAATTTAGCATAAGTTTAAAAAGTTTTTTTTTATTTTATATTATTAATAAATATATTTAAGTGAGCCATGTGCATAGGCAACCAACAGTGTATTATGACATGAGTGAATTTGAACTGAATAAGTGACAGTTGACTGATTATAGATGTGAAATGGGGTTATTTATTAGTTTGGGATGTTTAATTTACATATAATTACGGATGTGAAACATTGTTATGTATTCATTTAAGATATTTAGTTTATATATAAGGGTATATTCTGATCTGCAAAGCCTAAATGTCCATAAAATTCTCGATAGAAGCGTAAAGAATTCTCTAGAAAACGTCAATACAAAGAAATTAACCCTATTTGAGGAGTAGACTATTCGAGAACATTCAGATATTGATGAAATACAACAATTTCGAACATGATTTATTGCTAGAATATTCGGGAACGATGAAAAGATAAATCCGAGGTAATTTGGAGCAAGCAGGCATTAAGACAGTTACAGTAGAGGCATTAAGACAGTTACAGTTGATTCATTAAGACCGTTACAGTTGATTCATTAGTACAGTTACCGTGACAGTATGGAGTTAATTCATTAATTAAGACAGTAAGTTCAAGAGAGTATGAGAGTAAATTAAGACATTAACAGTGGGCCAGTATGGAGTTAGTTAATTAAGAAGTTAAACAGAAGACAGTTCGACAGTTAGTTAGTGAATTTATTAAGAAGTTAGTCAGTGAGTAAATAGTACAAGCAGATAGAGTACAGTGTATTTGAAAGTATATTATATGGAGATTAAAAGCATTTAAAATTATAATATCTATATGGTGATTGTAGATTATTAAGAAGAAAAAATAAGATTATAAGAAGAAGCAAAGAAAAAACAATAAATAAAGAAGAATATTTTGCCCATTTCTAAATGCTATTAAAAAGAAAAATATTTAAAATTGTTGGAAGCTGAGAATTAAAACATTGTGGTATATTTGGAAAAAGAAATTTCACAACAAAAAGGATAAACGAGGCTGATAAAGAAGATATTGAGTGGTGATTATAACCTTTATTTTGGAAAACAGTTTCATTTAGGCATTCAGTGATAGAAAGGTACCAAATTTTGTTAATATAGTTTAAATATTATAAGAATTTCAAATTTAAGATAGATTGTTCTAAATTTATATTGTCTTTATTGGATATGTATGTGTGTTTCCTAATAGTTGTAATAAATATAATCTAAAAAAGTACTTATAAACTAATTCTTTGAGAACCGCAATAAAAACCCTATACTTATATATATATATATATATATATATATATATATATATATATATATATATATATATATATATATATATATATATATATGTTATTTTATCTCAGAACGTCTATGATGGTAAAATAACTGATTGTTTAAACAATAAACTAACATCAATAAACAATATATTAAATATAATATACATTTTACATGTAGTGACTTAGTGGGTCTGTCCTATGCATTTAATATTAGTTAAAATGTGTCGTCTATCTATACTTGTTAGCACCGAATTCTGACGTGCTTGGTAAGTCAAAAGTTTCACTTTTAAACCGTATTATGTCTTTGATAAAACGTATTTTTAGTCAATATTACTTCTTGAAAAAAGGCATGGATTTCCTGCCCAAACGTCGAAAAAAAAATATAAAAATGTCTTAGTATCAAAACAATTTTTATTATGAACCTAAGCCCAAGAAAATCCCCTAAAATATATATATATATAATATATATATATATATATATATATATATATATATATATATGTATATACATATTTACATATATATATATATATAAAAATATATATATATATATATATATATATATATATATATATATATATATATATATATATATGTATATATATATATATATATATATATATATATATATATATATATATATATATATATATATTTATATATTTAATATAAAATTAATATTTCTTGGGTTAGGTTCAATAAACATATATTACATGTGGAACTAGATTTTATTTTCCATTGCAATTAATCAACGTTTCGGCAGGAAACCCTTGCCTTTGTCAAGATTCTAAAATGTGTATATATATAAGGACAAACAGATATTGTAAAATATGTATATATATATATATATATATGACTTACCAAAACGTAAAACGTGACACAGACATTGAACGAACTGACATATAAAAGTTGATATCTGATGATATCTCATTGTTTACTTATCGCACTTTCATTATCAATCATTTTGGCATCAGAAATTTGGCATCGCTGTTGAATATAATATTACCCACAACGAAATCGTAAATTTAAGAATTTATATATATTTTTTTCATCCATAAATCATTCTAGCATCTTGTTTGATTAAAAATAACGGGTTACATATTGGGTATATATAACGGGGTATATATTGCATATTTTTGCTCCAATTGGTCCAGTCGTGATGTACAGCACCTCAAATGATAGGATTTAACCAATAAAATACAATAAGACAGAAAAGCAGCATGTCAAAAAGGCCTTAGTTATATATCTTCGTTTCTATAAGTCCAATCGTGACGTACAGTATCTCAAATGATAGGATTTAACCAATCGAAAACAATGAAATAGAAAAATCAAATACAGTAACATGTCAAAAGGGCCGTAGTCACGTATTTTTGATTCTATTAGTCCAATCGTGACGTATAGTACCTCTAATGATAAGATTTACCATAAGGAATACAATGGGATAGAAAAATGAAATACAGCACAATTTCAAAAGGGCCTTAGTTGTGTATCTTCGGTTCTGTTAGTCCAATCATGACGTGCAGTACCTCAAATGAAAGGATTTAACAAATAAAATACAATGAGATCTTCTTCTTCTCGTGCCACTCCCACCGGAGATTGGAAATCATCATGGCCACTGCGACTTTGTTAGCAGCGCGCCTGAAAAGTTCAATCGAACTACACCCGAACCATTCACGTAGATTACGAAGCCACGATATTTTTCTTCTTCCCACACTTCTTTTGCCCTTAATTTTACCCTGCATGATGGATACAATGAGATACAATGAGGTAATGGATTTGCATGTCAAAAGGGCCTTAGTTATGTACCTTTGGTCCTATTAGGCCAATAGTGACGTACGATATCTCAAATGATAGCACTTAACCAATCTTCTTCTTACGGTGCCTTATCCTTAAGGACGTTGGCCATTACATTTGCACATTTAATCTTATTTGTAGCAGTTCTGAATAGTTATATGGAGGTCATGTTCGTCCATTGCCGTAGGTTTTTAGAAAGAGTTGCAAGAGTTTTTTTCAAGAGTTGCGAGTTTTTTTGCAAGAGTTGCGTCTTCTTCCTGGTCCTCTTTTGCTATTGACTTTGCCTTCGATTTTAAGTTGGAGCAGTTCATACTTTTGACTTCTTATGATGTGACCAAAATATTGTGTTTTCCGTTCTTTTATTATAAGCATAAGCTCTCTTTCCTTATTCATCCTCCGCAAGACTTCCGCATTCGTCATATGGCTCATGTAGGATATTCTGAGCATTTTACGGTAACACCAGAGTTCGAATGCTTGGATTCTTTTTTGTGTTGCTTCTGTCATTGTCCAGGCTTCAACACCATAGAGCAGGGTGGAGAAAACATAGCACTTAAGTATTATAGTTCTCAATGAGATGCCCAGCTGGCGGTTGGTAGAACTTTTTGCATTTTGTAAAACATTGTACGTGCCTTTTCCAGGCGTATTCTTATCTCTAGTGAGTGGTCACAAGTTTCATCAAGATTACTTCCAAGGTACGTTGTTCTTGTTACTCTATCCAGATCTGTTCAGTCGACATTGACCTTCACCCTTCTGTTTTGGTGCTTGCTGATGATCGTCGTTTTTGTCTTCTTTGTATTCAATTTCATTCCAAATTCTCTACAGGCTGTCGTTACTCGGTTCATTAAGCGTTGCAGGGCTTCAGCATTATTTGCCAGTATGACAGTGTCATCAGCATATCGCAGGTTATTTATACATTGCCCGTTTATAATTATACCATCCGAGGTGCCTTCCAAAGCTTTCTGAAATATCTTCTCAGAATAAACATTGAACAGCAAAGGTGATAGGACACATCCCTGTCTTACTCCCTTCTCGATATTGATTTTTCCAGATGTTTCGCTTTTTATTCTGATTTTAGCCTTTTGTACTTGGTAGAGGTTTGAAATGATCCTTAAGTCTTTATCGTCGATATTACATAACCTTAAAATATCTATTAGTTTATAATGTTTCACCAGGTCAAACGCCTTCTGAAAGTATATAAAACACAAGTATACATCAGAATCGACATCTCTACATCTTTAAACTAGCACACGTATTGAAAAAAGTGCTTCTCTTGTTCCGTACCCATTCTTAAAACCAAACTGAGTTTGACCAGTGTGTTCGTCTAGTTTATTGTATACTCTATTGTGTATTACTCGTAGGAAAAGTTTCAATATATGATTCCAGCGGCTTCTTTTACTTTTTTATGTAGATTGAAAGTATCATGTCTTTGTTCCAACTCTTCAATTTCTTGGCATCTTTCACTTAGCCAGGTTTCTTTGGCTTGTTGGATCTTTATTCTGATATTCTTGTGTATTTGCTTGTATGTTGTTTCATTTTTACCTCTGTATTTTCTTCTTTCGTCCATCATGTTTAGAATTTCTTCTGTCATCCATGGTTTGTTAATCTTCTAAGTGTTTTCTCAATATAGTGCCAGTCTTCCTCGAGAGTTTGTGTCGATTGTACTGTTCTGTTACTCAAGTGTCTATGTATTTCTTCCCGTATTTTATTACTAGTGGATTCTTCTTTAAGCTTATCTGGGTTAATAGCTATTATTTGCTTATTTCTTTTTGTTCTTTTAAATTCTATCCTAATTGTTGTAAGAAGAAGATTGTGGTCGGTGGGGATGTCCCTAGTATTTTTAAAATATACCAACCAGATAATAATAATCAAGCAATAGAACACTGAAAACTTTTGTTTTTAACAGTCCGCCCGTGAATGACTTGCCATTTTTTAAATAACACTTCATATTGCACTTTTTTATTGTATTTTTCTCATTTTTTAAGTTAATTCTTGTAGGAATATATTTATTTATAACATACGGTCTTATGGTCTCACGACAAGTATTACGGCTTGATTATATAACCTAAATATATCTTGTACCGCACTGTTAATTGAGAATTATATTTGTAATGCGATAAGAGGACCGTATATACGAGACACCAGTCACTTATGCCACACATAAAACTTCGACAGGAAATTTCTACATTTCTATAAAAAAATAGATTACTTGTTTTGTGTAATAATTTAGTTTAGGTCGAACAAGAGTTGCAGTAAAAAATTTTTCTGAAATAGAATTTAAATCATATTTCGAATGCTTTGTGAAAGATAACCAATTTATAATATTCCCGACAACGTAAAAACACATTTCTTTTAGAATATGGGTCGATGAATTCAAATCATAGTTCAAGAAACGAATTTATGTGCAGATGTTCTATTACAAAAAATTCAAAACCAAAATCTAGATTAAAAAAGTCGCAACTACTTATACTGAAACTTCACCCCATTATTGATTTCACAAGTGATAAAATGGGTCGACAAAGAACCAGTTTTAATTATTACAACATTTAAACATAATAGTTGTATCTTGTTTTATTCAGGTGGAAAGAAAAATTAGACACAAGTGCTAAAACCACAAACTATTCTAGATTATGACGTTGTGAAAAATGAGTTGATTTTAGCGATCAAATGGCTTTTTACAAAAGCCCAATACGCAAAATACTAAAGTGGTACCGGAAAGTGGCAGTGGAATTAATATTTAATACCGCAGTAGTCAATACTTAGTTGCTAAATAATAGAAAACGCGAAAAAAGCGACAACCTATCCTTGAGTTCAGACTGGAATTAGCGAAGGCATTTGCAAATAAAGAAATGTTGAAACCCTGATGACTAATTACACCCAAAAAATACCATCTCAGGCAAAGCGATGTAGATAATAAAAAGAGAAGGAAGTGTACAAGAGGTTACAAAATTTTAAGAATAAGCGTGACTAGTAGAAAGGCCGATAGAAAAATTAAAAAAATTAAAACATACTGTGAAGAATGTGATAGCAAAACTGCAATATGTCTAGTGTGCTTCAATGAAGCACATTAAAAAGCAATTTTACTTATACAGGAACTATTATTGAGTAAAAACGTGTTGTGCCTCAAGTGCCCTTATAGTATTGGAAAACGTAAATTGATAGTTTCTAGTAGTATGTTTTCATTGTTAATTACGTATGTTAAAGTAAGTTATAGTATTTGTAAAAAAATGGATGTAAATAATATTATGTGTTCGACGTCTAAAAAAGCTATACGTAAACATAAACGTAGATTGACCACTGCTGAATTACAATCATTTTTAGAAGCATCTGGCGAGGATGATGTAGATTAAATGAATGGTGGAAGTGACTCTGACGAAATATTTGCACAAAGTCGTTTAGAAAAATCGAGGATTGCGTTTTGGAAACAGACAACACAAGCAGAATTTAAAACTTTTCTCGGGCTTATATTCCAAATGAGGACAATTAAGATGAACCGTCTAAATGACTACTGGAAAAGTATTGGTAACTTCTATAATAGATCTATCAGTAATTGACTTTACTAAACAATTACTGATAGTCCATATTAAGAAATAACCGAATAGACAATCCCCACTTGTCAAAGAAACTAAAAAAAAACGTAAAGTGGTCAGTATTTACAGTCCTGAAGGAATATGTGTGACCAAGTGCAGAGATAAACAAGACATAATTACTAATTAAATGGGAATAAGCCACAATTAAAGGTTAAAGTACGTTTATTGGCATTTCAATTTCCAATTCGGAAATCGTTCTTAAAATAGAAACGTATTTTCGTATTTTGCCGAAAAACCCTCAATTATTTTGCAGTAATTTATAAATGTTAATAGCTTCGTTTGTACATAATGGCATTTAATATAACTAATTTAAATTGGGACAGTTAATACGTTATTAATATATATACAATATAATAACGTTAATACGTTATAAACATCGAGCTATTGAACAAATTTAACACCGGCAGTGACCATAGACTAGTTCGTGCTGATATACGTATTAACGTAAAGAGAGAAAGACGAAAGCTATTAAAAACAAACCCTTTACCGACGGCAGACATCCTAGCCAGTAATAAAGAGAAATACCAAGAGGAATTAGCACGAAAACTAGTAGCAAATACCTTTGAGCACAAGAATATAGATGAACTAGCTGAGAAAATAACTAAAGACATACAAACAGTCACTAAGAAACTCTGTTGCAGAATAAGAAAACAAAAGGAAGCTAAACTAAAACCCGAAACTCTAGAACAGATAAAGAAAAGAAGAAGAACGGACAGAGATAACCCGGACTATAAAGCGCTCAACAGAAGCGTTAAGAAAAATATTAAGACCTCAGAGTTTATAGAACAAACCAGATTCTTGAAACCATAGAAAATAATAAGAACATGAAAGTACTAAAAACATGTAAATCCACTGGCAGGAATAAAATCATAAAGATAAAAGACGACCGTGGAACATTGTGGTCGCATAAGGAAGAGATCGTTAGAGAAATTCGAAAATTTTATGAGAAGCTGTATACTTCTACTATTCCGAACCCCGGTATACCAAAAAAACATATCTTAAATGTGGGCTCAGAGGACTTCCCTGAAATAATAACATCAGAAATTAGAGCCGCCCTAAAACAAATGAAAAATGGGAAAACACCAGGAGAAGATAAAATTACTTCAGAGATTCTAAAAATGGGAGGCACTGCATTAGAAGAGGCAATAAGAGCATTACTTAATAAATGCCTATTGGAAGGACAAATACCGAACACATGAAAAAATGCGGAAGTCATTCTACTCCATAAAAAAGGGGACGCCGCAAATATAGAAAACTACCGACCAATAAGCTTATTGTCACACCTTTACAAACTACTAACCCGAATAATAACAAATAGATTGACAGCTAAACTAGATGCATACCAACCAGTGGAGCAAGCAGGCTTTCGTAAGGGTTTTAGCACTATCGATCACTTGCAAACAATTCGGACCATTATTGAAAAAACAATAGAGTACAACATACCACTACATCTGGCATTTGTCGATTATCACAAAGCATTCGACAGTATCGAGAATTGGGCTTTCTTAACAGCATTGGACGACGCCAGAGTAGATTCAAGATATGCTGCCCTCCTTAAGAATATATACGATGATGCTACTTTTCACGTAAAAATAGATGATGATCTGGAAACTAGAAAAATAGACCTTGGCAAAGGTGTGAGACAGGGCGACACCATCTCACCCAAGTTATTTACTTTGGCACTAGAAAATGTTTTCAAACAACTAAATTAGGCCGAAAATGGATTAAAAATAGATGGAGAATATCTTAACCATTTGCGTTTTGCAGACGACATAGTACTAATAAGCACAGATATCCATGAACTAAAATCAATGCTACAAGATTTAAATCACAAATCGAATCAAATAGGATTAAAAATGAATCTCGACAAAACAAAGATATTAAGCAACAGCCTAGAAAACATCACGATAGATAACATCAATATAGAAAAGGTAGAACAATATATTATACCTAGGACATGCAATTAAAAACGAAAAGGAAAATCAAACCCTAGAAATTAAAAGAAGGACACAAATATCATGGGCTGCTTTTGGTAAGTTGAGCTTCATTTTAAAAGACAGAAAAATCCCAATTCACTTAAAACGAAAAACCTATGACACTTGTATACTACCAGTTGCAACTTATGGATTGGAAACTATGGCAATAACAAGAAAAATGGCAGAACAATTAAGAGTAACTCAACGGGCCATGGAGAGGGCCATGTTAAATATAAGCCTCAGAGACAAAATTCCTAACACCGAAATACGTCAAAGAACTAAAGTAACCGACATCATGGAAAAAATAGCGACATTGAGATGGCAATGGGTAGCACATGTAGCAAGACAAGACACCAACAGATGGTCTCATAAAGTGACATTCTGGAGACCTCGAGAAACAAAAAGAAGCGTGGGAAGACCTAAAAAGAGATGGATAGACGATATAACTGCTGTAGCTGGAAAGCAGTGGATGAGAATTGCAAAAGATAGGGAAGCGTGGAAGCAATTGGAGGAGGCCTATGTCCAACATTGGATAAATGAAGGCTGAAGAAGAGAAGAAGAATACATTATTAAAGTGTGGTATATTTCACATAGATCACAAAGTTATCCAATTTGTTTATCCCAAAGAGCGATTATCTAAACGACTGTACTTGACCAGATAGTCACTCTGTACTCTCTATACACACGTGTATTCTGTAAATCGAACTCGCTTTTATAAGAGTTCATACTTTCAACGGAAAAATTTAGTAAAATAGGTCAGAATAGCACAATTCTTATTATTTGGTTGAGCTACCCTAGTAAAGAAATGAAGGTTCTACGTGCCACAGAAGCCGAGATATTAAATATTTTGCAAGCGTGCTTCAATTTAAAGTCCGAATCTAAAAAAAAAAACAAGCTCAGTCAGTTCTTACCTCCGTGGTACTTTTCCGTGGCGGTAATTTACGAATACCATTATTTTAATGGGTTATAACATTTTACTCCTTTACTGTGTAAGCCATCTATAACTTCGATCATATATTATAGATCTTAATTCAAAATCGTTTCAATTTTTAGATCTTGTATTAATAAACAATAAAAATATGATTTTAAGAATTAAATGTTATCTTAGTTCTTATTGGTTAAATATGGTTCTGTTTTTGTCTCTTTGTTTTCTTATAAGCCATTAAGATTGCAAATTACAAAATACTTGTACATACAAGTATTGGACAAGTATTTGGACAAGTTCAAAGTGATTTGCTTACTATTTAGCACACCTTAAAAACCCATTAATTGCGATAATTTGAAGTAGCTATATTATCTGCCGTTGGGCAAAAAATTCAATTATTACCATTTATAAATTACTAAAAACATAATATTTTAGAGTTTAGGGTTTTTTGCAATTACCTTGCTCAATTAATTATATATTTTAATTTGGTATCTCTCAACATAAAAAACCTTTTATGGTCTACAACTTTTATTTTAATCATTTTTCTTTAGAATGTAAAAAAACGTTTTACAAGCAAACATTTTTTTTTGTATCTTTTAAGATTGTTAAAAAAAAGAACAAAGCATAATCAACTGTACATCTTAGAGTATAGATACATATAGATACATATTAGAGTATAGATATAGTACAATAGTATCTCTCATACTATTTAGAATTTAAATAACCGTAGATTTTTGAAAACTATTTACCGAGGTTCTGTGAAATACTTACTTGTTGCATGGTTAAGTTAAATATTATTTTTTTATGTATATTATGTATATAAAAATGTAATATTAATTACATTTTTAATTAACTAATATTTATTGTTTATTGTACAAATTATCTAAAATGTGTATACACATTTTGTACAAAAAAACGTTTTTGAGAACGATTTCCGGAATGGAAATCAAAATGTCAAACACAAGTTAATTAAAAATGTGATTCTTATCACAATTACAACCAATAATTGAGGCGTAATCCCATAAAAACATAATATTTACCTCAAACTATTCACCGATAGCTTGGATTAAACAGGTTGTAAATTGAAATTTATGTAAAATATTCCCCTACACAATTCTCTGGGAAAAATATCTATCTTAAATAAATATACCTAACATTTAGGCAAAGAAAAAACCAGTTAAGACCGCAACGTGTTAGCAGGTCGTTAGCACGTTGACCGAAAACGGATCGATATTTATGTACCTAGATATTATTTTAAGTATTAATACCGGCAACATCTATTGGCTTTAAAATGATAGCAAATACAGTGATTTTAAATGATCGATGTTAAAACGTAGGATTGATGTAAAAAATTAAATATATAAAAAAATCAGAATATTGAAAAACCGACAACGCTGCTAAGCCAACAGAGGTGCACTAAACGAACATACACTTATATATAGAAAATAATAGATTTTCTTGGTGATGCTAAATTACTGCAACGTGAAACGAGTTTAAAATGATGGCGGGATGTATATATATATATATATATATATATATATATATATATATATATATATATATATATATATATATATATATATATATAAATATATACATATATATATATAATATACATATATATATATATATATATATATATATATATATATATATATATATATATATATCTATATACATATATATATAAGTACATATTCAGAGGAACTTCTCGGGGAATATCAAAGTGGCTTTAGGCCTGGTCGATCAACAACAGATCAGATCTTTGTGCTAAGGCAAATAATGGAAAAAACCAATGAATTCAATATCGATACATACCATCTTTTTGTAGACTTCAAATCTGCCTATGATAGTGTCCTAAGAAATAAATTGTATGAAGCAATGAATGAATTTCACATTCCCGATAAACTGATAAGATTGGTTAAGGCTACAATGCGTAATGTGGTTTGCAAAGTCGAAATACAGGGCGAACAATCACAGGCGTTTGGAACGCATGTTGGGCTGCGACAGGGAGACGCGCTGGCGTGTCTCCTTTTGACATAGCACTGGAAAAGGCAATCAGAGATGCCCGAATAGACAACAGAGGAAATATTTTTTTTTAAATCATCCCAAATTTTGGCATATGCAGGTGATGTGGACCTAGTTGCCCGCACAACACGCAAGCTAGAAGAAATGTATACCACCTTCTCAAATGCCTCAAAATCTATTGGCCTGCAAGTAAATAAGGAGAAAACTAAGATGATGGCATCAACACCCAACAATAGAGCCAGGAACATCGGTCCCCAATTCACGGTTGATAACTCTACCTTTGAAGTGGTTGATAAATTTACATACTTAGGCTCCCTGATCACCAAAGAGAACGCCATAACGGAAGAAATCAAGCGAAGGATAGTAATGGCAAACAGATGCTATTTTGGACTGAGTAGACATATGAGAAGTAGAAACTTAAGCCAAAAAACAAAAATAACTATATACAAAACCCTTTTACAGCCAGTGTTCACATATGGATCGGAGACATGGACCATCTCCAAGGCAGACGAAGACCTTTTGCTTATATTTGAACGAAGGATCCTGAGAGGAATATTTGGTGGCATCTGTGAAAATGGTGTTTGGATGAGGAGATACAACTACGAGGTATACCACAGATATAAACAAATATTTGGTGGTAAAGACGTAGTATCTCTTATAAGAATAGGAAGATTAAGATGGGCAGGACATCTAGCAAGATCACAGCAGAACAACCCTCCTAGAAGAATCCTTATGTCACAACCCGTGGGAAGCAGAAAAAGGGGTAGGCCAAAACTCAGATGGAAGGATGGGGTAGATGAGGATGGTAGAAAGATAGGCGCAGCAAACTGGCAACGGTTGGCAATGGATAGGACTGCCTGGCGTAATAGACTTGGGAGGGTCGAAGCTCTTTCATAGGGCTGTAGCACCATTGATGATGATATATATATATATATATATATATATATATATATATATATATATATATACATATATACATATATATATATATATATATATATATATATATATATATATATATATGTGTGTGTGTGTGTGTATTGTGTATATGTAAACGAAACGTACATTTATCTTAAATTCGGAATTAACGGGTACTTTCTCTTAGTATGTAAACACGAAAGCGAATTTATATCTAACATTTTACATTAGGTGTCAGATGTAAACGTACCTTAAATGTGTTTTTCTAGAAATTACCAGATCTCTCCTACCTACAAAACTATTATTTTTTTAAATGATTGGCAAAACTCGCAACTACTAGAAAAGAAAATAGATGAAGGTAGAAGGCAACTGGAAATACGTATTTCTGATTATTTGGTCGTCATCAGTACGATGCAGACAAGTTAGACAAGAAGCAAATTAACTTGGGAAAGGATCTACAGGAGCCATGCAAACAAATTGTGGCTGCCCTGTCAGAAGTCCCTGCATTCCAGCCTAGTGATCCTGTAACACAGCCACGGAGGAAGCTACATCTCTTGAGGAAAGGATCACTTAGGAGCAATGTTACCACGATTGTGGCAATAATGTCAGAAGACTTTACGTTGTAGACTTACAACTAATAATCACGGAGGATTCCACTACTTAAGAAAAGAAAATCCAAAGCGTTTTAAAAATAAAACAGGATGGTAATTAATGCGAGACTAGTATAACAAATAAGGAAAGAATCATTGGCAAAACTCACAACTTATTAGAAAAGAATATAGATAAAGGTACATTTTTATGTGAAGGGGTTTTCAATAACATAAAAATCGGTTCTACGTACGCACCTTTAAGACCATAATCATTCTTTTAATGATGAATTTCAAATTCTTTACATCCAGAATAAATGTCTTAAGCTGTCTTCATTATAATTTATGGAACTAAAAATTCATAATTCTGAATGACCAACTGAAGACAAACAGTTCTTCACTCCTCAACCTATTCAGTTAAAGACTCTAAAATATAAACAAATGTTAAAAACAGATCACTTGAGAGAGGCACTCTGTCGAAACAGCTAATAATTAGTGATGAGAATGTATACTAAATTTTGTAGAAGTTTTAAAAACAAAATTTTGCAGTGTTTTATTGTTATGTATACAAATAAATTATTTGTCCTGTAATCACAAATCATGACTACAACAGGCAAAATAGACATGAGAACAGCTTTACTTACAATCGGCTTGCGGTAAATGTAAAAAACATGGAAAATGCAAATAATAGAAATGACAAATATTATAGTAACAGGGATGACTATTATAGATCGAAAAATTATAAACCAAAAAAGCACAGCCACAAGAAATTAATAAAACCAAGATAATTACTCAAATAATCGAAATAATCGGGACAATTCCAATTTAATAGGGAGGAATATGACATAACTGGAAACAGAACTGGAAAGAAGAGAGTTTAATCATACAGTAGAAGAATGCACGAAAAAAGTTTGTCGAAATAATTTCTCAGAAGACAACAGATCTCAGGAGTCATCTTTTCACGAAGAAAGAAGTCTACTAAATAAAAGGCACAGCAAACCTGGAATTTTTTGTCATCCACGGGAATTCATCAAATTACCGGACACAAGAGTCGAACTCTAAAATTTAATTTCAATAAATCAGAAATTTAGTCAATAATTAAAAAGTACCAATCCTTTATTGGCACTTCTTCTGCGTGACTCTGGCTTTACAACTGGCGCTTTGCCGCATCAACTATAGCCCTCCTTCTTCTACGACAGCGATACTCAAAGTGTGTTCCGCGGAACCCTAGGGTTCCGTGATACCAATGTAGGGGTTCCGCGAGAATTTAGAAAAAAAATTCAAAACACGTCTCTCTGGTCGACTTTTCTGATGCGGCGTAGCACGATTGGAAGAATGGAACATTAGCTTAAAGTCGTTTAACGTAATGCAACATCTTCTACAGAAGGCGAATGTTAGGAAGCAGTAAGCGCAGAGTATTCGTCATTTACCGATCAAGACGATTATGCAACGACGTCAAGTTCCACGATTTCGAAGGTGAAAAAAAGGACGTATGATGAATCATATATCAGTTTCAGATTTGTTGATTGCAACGGCTCACTTCTGTGCATCCTATGTAGTAAACTGTTTCCTAATAGTTCCAAGGTACCTACCAAGTTGCGCCGACATTTAGAAACTGTACACTCCAAGTCTAAAGGTAAGAATAAAAAATTTTTTCTACTAAAAAAGAACAGTTATTAGAAACTCAAAAAACTATAATGCATGTAACTCAAGCTATTAATGAAAAAGCCACAGAGGCATCATATTTAGTTAGCTATCGCATTGCACAAGCAGGTGAAGCGCACACTATCGCTGAGAATTTAATAAAACCATGTGTGTTTACGAACCAGCATTAACGTCAAGAAAACAAAAACAATGATTGTCTCCAAAACATCCATCCATCCACCCATGGCTTTAAACGTGAATGGTAACATTATCGAAAATGTCGAGAAATTTCGATATCTAGGGTGCTGGATAACGAAAGATATAGATCCAGACATAGAAATAAGCGAATAAATCGCGAATTGAACAAGTAAGAAATGTCTTTTTAAAAATGAAACAAATGTTTACGTCCCAAACACTCAATCTCAAAATCCGATACCGAATGCTGAAATGTTACGTTTACAGCACCTTACTATATGAAATGGAGGCCTGGACCTTCAAAATTAACTCACTCAGGCGTTTGGAAAGTTTTGAAATGTGGTTATTTCGAAGGATGCTGAAAGTCCCCTGGACAGCGCATATGAGTAACGAGCAGGTCCTACACAAGATGGGTACCGACAGAGAACTCTTAAAAATAATGAAAACACGGAAAACCTCATATTTGGGACACATATACAGAAATGAGAAATACCAGCTACTGCAGCTTCTTATAGAGGGGAAGGTAGAAGGAAAACGTGGTCCTGGTAGACGGCAGGCGTCCTGGTTGAAGAACATTGGTGAGTGGACTGGTTTGGATTCTCAATCTTTAATAAGAAAAGCCAGGGACAGAAATGATTTTGCTGAGGTTATCGCCAACCTTCATTGAAGACAGCACCCAAAGAAGATGTGTTTTTGCACAGCCACCTTTACTTCCAAGCCATGAAGTAAAAAAGGCAACACCGCATTCTATGACGTCGGTAGTCCGATAATCAGCTGTAAGGTCTACCAGAATATTAAACTAATTTGAATTTTAAGAAACTGATATTTTGAAAACTTCAATTCATTACAGAAATATTTTTAGGGAAATTAAATTAATAAAACCTTATATACTTATACCTAGTAAATATATATAAAGTTTTATTATTATTTAGGTTATATTATCAATAAAATAATCACTATTATAGAGTAAAATTTGTTGCACTTAAAATACAGTGTCAAACAGTTAATCTTACAATCAAATGCAGTCAAGAATCTCTCGAAATTTTAAATATTAGCATATAAATAATACAATACATTGACACGACATTTAAAAAGATTATTAAAAATACCAAAGATATAAAATTTGTGCTAAGTAAAAACCTAGTGTAACTATTATGATTAAAAAATTCATCCTAAGAAATCAGACACAATATAAATATGATTCTAAATTAATCTAATTGAAAATTAAATATTTTACTATTTACTTATAACTTTTGTTGAATTTTCATACTTAGATATACAAAAGTAGCAATTTTAAATATGAATAGGTTTGTTGTCATATAGACCAAGTTAAAAGAGGTATACATGAAAAATGTGTTGAATGTAACATACCATTTATAACTTGTATATCGATTTAAAATAGCTTATATTCTCAAAAGATTTTTGAAAGTAATACTCAAATTTGGTATCACTTATCTAAAAAGCAGATCTAAATGAGAAAGTAAGTTCCCTAATTGTGACCATCTTGTTAATTTACTATATTGTAAAATCCATTTCAAATCATTACCACTTAATCTATTCTTACCTACATTGACAATTACACTAAAATTACTGCTAACTATTACACTACATATTACACAAATATTATCACACTTGTGTCCCAACTGATTAATGTTTAATACATAGAAATATACACAGTCACTTGTAATTTTACTTGTCCAGTTTTTCAATGGGATATTATTGTCTAAGTCTAATTGACATAATTATGTTATCACTTGTTCCCTCTACTTATGCAAAAAGTTTCTTCTGTCTTCGGAATTCCTTCTTTCTTTAGTACGATGAACAGTTACATGTGATGGTACTTCAGGAAATATATTAGGAACTGCATTGCCTTTTAATTTGGGAAATATTAACTTTTCAATGTGTACATTTCCATCTTTATCTTCTCATTGTTCAGTCCGCTGAATATCATCTTCATGAAAATGTTTGGCACATACTACGGAAGATTTGGTAATTGTACAGCCTTCTCTATGAATAGAGCGTAACACAGTATACCTTCTTTGGGGATCTTTGGGAAACAAAAACGTACTTTCTGCCTGTTTCGTTTTTAAAGTACTGGCATAATTGGTTTTGCAACCAGGTACACAACAATGCCAGAGCATCTGTAACAAAAAACAAAAGTATTGTTATTGTTGTTTTTAGTTTACATATTTTGTAACAAGAAGCAAAAGTATTATTATTTTCAGTTTGTTTTGTAGGTTATATTTATACTTGCCTTTTAAATTGTCGTTAAGAATCTTCTAAAAGTTCTAAATTTAATGAAATTTGACTTATATTAATATTTTCTAATTGATTTAAACACAATTTACAAATAAAACATTCGAATAAAGTTAAAAAAACAATAAATTCAACAAACTTTACAAGCCTTCCTATATGAAATGTTAAACCAAAACAAACCACAGTCGGACTACCACGCGTTGTTGCCAAATTTCTACTTCATGGCTTGGAAGTAAAGGTGGCTGTGGTGTTTGACATAACAAAATGTATGCTCGATGAAAAATCTGGAAAGCAGCTTTCTACTGTGCCGCTTTTTAACGATACTCTTTCACGGCAAATTCATGATCTGACAAGCTACACCAAACAAGAACTAGTTACACGTCTACAAAAAACACGATTCGCATTGAAAATAGATGAGTCTACTGATGTCGCTAGTCTAGCTATCTTGCTTGTTATCGTGAGATATCTATATAAAAGTTCTTTTGAACAAGACATGCCTTTGTGTTCACCGCTGCCCACAAACACAACCGGAGAGGAAATTTTTAATAAAATGAATATATTCTTTGAGGATAATAATCTAAGTTGGAACGATTTCATTGACATTTGTACAGATGGGGCCAAGTCGATGACAGGTAAAGCAGCAGGACTAGTGTCACGAGTAAAAAATAAAGCTACTAATTGTAGTTCCAGCCATTGTATCCTGCTTAGACAAGCACTTGCGATGAAGCAAATGCCGTCAAATCTAAAACTGATTATGGATAAAGCGGTAAAAATAATTAATTTTATCAAATCACGATAAAATCTTGATTGTTCTCATTATTGTGTGAAGATTATGGCAGCAAACATAAAACCCTGCTGCTCCATATAGAAGTGCGATGGCTGTCTCGGAGTAAAACTTTAACAAGGCTATTTGAACTTAGATCCGAGTTACAAGTATTTCTTATGTTACAAACGGACAACAGTGTTTCAGGCCTGTAACAAAATAACTGCCTTCAAAAGAAACTCATTGAGTTTTTTATCGATAACGACGAAATGTTCCAAGATGATTTATTTGAAGAATTGATCAAATATCTCACTTCGATGCGTGCATCTTTTGAGAAGTATGTTCCAGAAGAACATAACAGAACACAAAAAATAAACTGAATTCATGGATTTACAATGTCAAAGTATGTCAAACGAGATATACAAATCTCTTTTAGAAATGTCGTCAGGCACATGTATGGAGTCACTGTTTAAAACGACGCCTCTCAACGATTTTTGGTGCAGAGTCCGTGATGAATATCCAATGCTTGCCAAAATGGCTTTGAAAATTCTTCTTTTGTTCCCAACAACATATTTGTGCGAACTGTTACATTGTACTTTTATTATGCTTATTAATAAAGAATAAACTTTTAAAAACTACTGTTTTATTGTAGGGTTCCGTCAAGTATTTCGCTTTCCAAAAGGGTTCCGTCACCAAAAAAGATTGAGAACCGCTGTTCTACGATATTGCGCTTCCATTTACCATTGTTGTACTTCAATCTTAGATAAATCTTCCCATTAATGTATCCGAATCTTAGATAAATCTCTTTGGGGCACTAATAATACGATTTATTTATTTTTATTTTATTTATCGTATAGAAATTACAACACATTTGGAACAAAATTACAAACACTAGTAATATAGGTATATGACGAACTTTAACTAGTTACAAACAAACATCAAGTTTATTATTATAATCAATTGACTCTGAAGTTGCACACAGGACGTTTTCAGGGCTACCATTGTAGGATCTTGAGGGACACTCTTCAATAATGTGGTCGATCGTTTGGTTCTCCCACATTCACAGTAAGGAGACGGATGCTTTTCCCATTTATGTAGCATGTATGCACATCTGCCATGTCTGGTACGGATCCTATTTAGAGTGGACCATGTTTTACATGGAAGATCAAAACCTGTTGGCTTGAGGGTAATGCAGGGCATGTTATTTTGCCATGTGTTCCATTCTTGGGACTATGCATTCGTGATGTTAAACTCCTTATGTATCATTCTTGCCGTTTTCATTGGTGATTTTCTAGATCGTAGACGGATATTTCGTGCATCCTCGGTATCTTGGTCGATAGGCAGGTTTATATTGTTCTTAATCTTTTTGTATTCACGTGTAGGTGCGTCAACTCGTCGTAAATGTGGAGGTGGAATGTGACTTAATACTGGAAGCCATTGAGTGGGAGTTGATTTAATTGTACCAGCTATCATCCTCATAGTGCTGTGCAGCTGAGTATCGACCTTTTTACGTGTGTACGGTGCAGCTAAACTGGAACACAATATTCAGCGGTCGAGATAGCGTTCTATATAATTTTATTTCGTGTACTCAACTTTTGGGCAGTTTTTGTTTAGTGCTCTTTAAATGATAGCGTTCTATCTAGTGTTACGCCCAGGTACTAGTGTTTTGTTGTGGGAAAGTGTGGTATTTTCAAACCGTATGTTGAGTTCCTTTCCAGCAAGTTTATTGTTTAGGTGAAAGCAAATAACTTTTGTTTTGGATGTATTTGATTGAAGTCTCCATTTGCGAAAATATTTGCCTAATATATATATATATATATATATATATATATATATATATATATATATATATATATATATATATATATATATATCGGAAAAAGGAGTACGACCGTCAATCCAATATATATATATATATATATAAGGATCACTCAGACGAGTGGTGGGTTCTTATATCGGTCTCTAGGTGGAGAAATAAAAGACAAAGTTGATAGGCTACTTTATCTATTTTGAAGACGTTTCGCTTTCGAGTTTTGAAAGCATCATCAGTTCATCTAAAATTTTATATATATATATATATATATATATATATATATATATATATATATATATATAGATGTCAAACAATGTCAAATGCATATGTTGCTATGTTATAAAATGCATTAAAAAAATACAATAAAAGTTATGGTAAAACAATTTTACATTCAGAATTTTATCTAAAATTTATACATACATTGAAAAGTTACAAAATGTCCCATGTGTTAACAAGAATAGTATAATATAATACAACACTTCTATTCCTTCGCTGTTATAAAATATCTGGAAACATGAAGCCAGGAGAAAAAGTACCTTGTTTTTATTGAGCTCAGTGAACAATTTGAAAAAACTATTTTTATTGAAAAAAGTTTGGAAAGTTTACTTTATCGTTAGATCCACCAAAGTAATTAAAAGAAAAAAAAGGGACTTTTTTTTGATAGATTGGAATCTACTATTCCGAAAAGACAAACAAAAAATAAAATGGCTTAAGAAATCAGTCTCTGTATGAAAAATTAACTGATGAACAGAATTACTTATTTACAGGACAGAATAGAAAAGTCAATTTGTTTAAAATCGAATTAAAAGGGTTGTTAATAAAATGTAATAAAGACCATTGCTGGGGAACATAGAATTAGTGAATATAAATGTTTTATAATGAGAAATGATTTTGTCAAACTCATCATGTGGTTCCTTTTGGAAAGGATTTTACATCGAAGTGTGATGTATGAAGATTGTTAAAGTTCTCGTTGAAATGAATATAGGGATATAATTTTGGAGAATCAAGGTAGAACCGATGGTAGCTGTTTTTTTCCTAGAGGAAAAAAACTGAAAAATTTAGGCCATGTCTTGATCGGATTTGGGTGTACCTAAGTTAATTTTGAAATGTAACATTAAACTAGAAAGATTTTAAGGATTATTCAACAGCAAGGAGTGATAAATGATGCTGAGACTCTCAATGTCAGTACGTCTGTTCATAGAGTTTTTTCCCTTAATATGTGGCACATTTCAAGGAAGGATCTCATATAGAAATTGTTCTCGGTTCCTAGAGACTTAATATTCTCAAAGTCGATTTGGTGGTTGAGAGAGATAGAGTAAGTACTGAGAGCACAAGAGTTCTTGTTGCATCTGATATCACTTTTATGGGATATATACGTGATACGTGAAAAGAGATTTCCAACTGTTTTACAATTTTTAATGCCTATTTTGGTAGATAGGGGTTTAAACAATTTGGTAAGTTTCTATGTAACCTGTGGAAAATAGGGTAATGAGCAATACCTAGGGGTTTCCACATCTGAGTCTTCCCCTGAGTCTTCAAGTCTGCCGTCAGAACTTCAGACGTTTCTAGTGTTCTGCATCGTGTAGTGAGGGCCCAGTTATCGGCGTATCCGAACTTTCTTGATTGTGTTTCCGGCATATCTGCTAAATATAAGCTAAATAGTAATGGAGAGAGCACTGACCCTTGTGGTAGGCCATTCTTAAGTTTCTTTAGTGGACTGATATTTGTGCCCATCACTACTTGAAACATTCGATCGTTGAGCACGCTATCTATTAAACGTGCTATTTGTTTACAGGGGATTACACGGAGAATTTTGTATATAAAACCCTTTCTCCATACTGTATCGTAAGCTGCCGAGATATCAATAAATGCCGCTGAAGTTTTAAGTCTTCCTTGAAAACCCGCTTCGATGTAGGTGGTGAGTGACATTACCTGGTCCGCGTAGCTTCGTTTTGGTCGAAAACCTGCTTGTTCGACTGGGATCACCTGAAACAGTTCTGCGCTGATTCTATTATATATAACCTCTCTAATAGTTTCTACATGGCAGACAGAAGCGCAATGGGTTTGTAGTTTTTTGGGTTGTCAGCGGTTTGCTGGCTTTAGTGTGGCTATTATCTTAGAGAGCTTTAGTTATTGTGGAATATTTCCAGTTTCCATGATGTCTGTGAAAAATCGAGCCAACTAAGTTTTAGTATACTTGCCATAATTTATTACGAATTCAGGGGGAATATTATCAAATCCTGATGCTTTTGCTGGCTTAACGTCTTTAAGAGCCTCTAATATGTCTTCGCTGGTAAAGGGGAGGGAGTGCTCTGTATCTGTGGCTACATGTTTTAAAGTTTTAAGTTCTCTCTTTACGTAGATTGTGTATGCTTTATCCTTTGGTGCCCTGGATGTTTTTACTATATGTGACGCTACGGCAACTGGCTTTACGACTGCCTCTCGGCGTTTCGTACGGACACCACTTCCTATATATACAACGAGTTTATTACAGCTGCCGCCGTTTCTCGTAACCTAGCTTCCAACGCTTGCGATCGTTCCAGTCATCTACTTGTAGACCCCTATCTTCCATTGCACCATTTACTTCTTGTCTCCACGATCTTCTTGGTCTTTCCTTTTTTCTGCGGTTGGTGAAGATCCACTGTAATATTCTCTTTGGCCATCGTTGATCATTCATCCTTTCTACATGGCCATACCATTTCAGCCTTTTGCATTCTATAGTTTCCAGGATATCAATGTCTATTCCCATACGCTCTCTGATTTCAGTATTCCTTACTCTATCTCTTCTAGTGAGTTGGCAACATCTTCTCCAATAATGTATTTATTACCCAAAGCTCTGCACCATATGTAGCCATGCTTTCTATGATACTTTTGTATATCCTAATTTTTGTGTTTCGGGTGATGTGGTTATTCCAAAGTATACTATTCAGTTGACGTATTGCTGAATTTCCTTGACCAATTCTAGTAGCTATTTCTTTTGTATTCCGACCATTGTTTGTAATGTTTACACCGAGATATTTATAGCTATCAGTATTTTGAATTTGTTTGCTTCCTAGTTCTAAGTGCTTTTCTTCACCTCCCACTACTACGTACTCTGTTTTTGATGGATTAATTGATAAGCCCCACTTAGTATATTCTTCATCTATTTTTCGTAATATGTAGTGGGTATCATCTTGATCTTCTGCAAGTATTACTTGGTCATCAGCAAAATGCAAGCTGCACAGTGTATGGTCTCCAATTTTAACACCCATAGGTTCACATTTTCTTTTCCAAATATCCAAAACCCCTCCAAATAAATCTTAAAGAGTGTAGGTGCAATGCAGCAGCCTTCGAGAAGTCCTTTGGTCACTTTTATCTTTTTTGTCACTTTTTGTCCAATCTTTATTACACTAGTCATATCATCGTACAACTCCCTTACAGCATTAATGTGAATCGGTGGAATATTCTTGTCTTCTAGCACCTGCCATAGCTTGGCTAATGGGACACTGTCATACGCTTTTTAAAGATCAATAAATACCATGTGTGTTTTCATATTATTCTCCAAACGCTTTTCTATTGTTTGTTTTAGGCAGAACACATTGTCTGTACAAGAACGACCAGTACGATAGCCACTCTGATCTTCAGCGTCTTCCCAACAATCTTCAATTAGGCTTTTAATTATCTTCCCGTAGACTCTACAGATTGAGTTAGTTACACTAAGCCCTCGGTAGTTCTTACAATCTTTTCTGTCGCCTTTGTTTTTGTATAGATTGCTGATATATGCAGTTTTCCATTCTAGGGGTAGCTCTTCTCCTTTCAAGAATAAATTAAATGTATAAGTTAATAGCTGAAATAGTTTGTCAAGGCCATATTTAATCAGTTCAATGGGTACTCTCCCCGGTCCTGGAACCTTTCCATTTTTCCTAACGTTGGCGTGTTTTTTAATTTCTTCTGGTGGTATTTCAGTTCCTTCGCGGTAGAAAATATCATATTTTTGGTAGCCAATATCTTGGAATTCAGTTCGATCTTCTGTCAGCATTTGTTCATAATATTCGACCCATAATTCTGGGGCTATTAGAGTTAACCTACTGCATTATTTTCTATCTGTTCTACTACCTCTAATTGTTTTCCAGGCTTCTTTACTTCTTGCTGCATTTTTGGCTTTACTTACCTCTTTTTTTACTTCTTTGTTTAAGCTGTTGTACTGTTGTCGATAGTAAGAGTCCTTTGTTGCTAGTCATTTGTCATACATATTCTTCTTCTTGTTCACATGATCTTCTATTTCTTTATTCCACCATTAATTTCTATTTTTTATGCTATCAATTTGCAATTTCAGATTCAACCTCATTCGATACAGAAACTGGGTAGACTCATTTTCAAAACCTTGTAGATTATATCTCTTTGTTGAAATGTCTTGCAGTATCATTGAACTTTCATTTTCATTTTGTTGTTTACTTCCTTTAAATGTAAATCGTAGTGATGCTTTAAGCAAATGGTGATCAGATCCACATTCTGCTCCTCGATGGACTCTAACGTTATTAACTTTTATTGTGGAGTTTTCTTTGCATATACAGTAATTGATTATTGAATTCAAATTCCTCGTTGGCTGAATCCACGTGAATTTATGAATATCCTTGTGCTGATAATATCCATTCATTATCTTTAAATTTATATGATCGCCGAAACTTATTAATCTTTCACCGTTTTTATTTTTCTTCTCCAAATGGACCGACCACTTTGCTATTTACTTTTCTTCCGGTTCTAGCATTTAAGTCACCTAGTAGAATTACTTCCTTCCTAGTTCCAATACTCTCTACCAGGTCCGTCAATTCGTCGTAAAATTTATCCTTTACCTGGTCCTTTTTATCTCCAGAAGGTGCATATGCGCCCACTACCACTATGTCACGTCCTTTTAGCTTCATCTCAACTTTTATTAGTCTTTCGTTTATTTGATACTACTAATCTCAGTTCTTAATATTTCGTGACAGCCTTTTCTTTATCAATATACTTACACCTGCTGCTGCTCTTCTGTCTTTTCCTACTCCACTATATAAATGAACAAAATCTTTAAACTCCTCTGTCCCTTTCCCTTTCTTTTTTGTTTCTGTAAGGACTGTTACATCTTATTGAAATGTCTTAATTTCTTTCAACACCTCATCAAGCTTAGTCCGAATACCTTGCACATTCCATGTTCCAAAACTTATTAACCTTTTTAGTAAGCTGGGTAGTTTTTCATTAAGACCGTCCGGCGTTTTCTTTCATTTATTACCGATTATTTATCATTTAAAATATTGCTGAGTTAGCAATAATAATATGAATAATAAAAAATAGTAATAAATTTACAGCCAAACACATTAATTACTTATGTATTTTTATTTATCCTAATATATTATAGTTGTTATGGTTCGTATAGGTATATAATATTATCAATAGCAATAATAATATGAATAATAAAAAATAGTAATAAATTAACAGCCATACACATTAATTACTTATGTATTTTTATTTGTCCCAATATATAGTTGGTATGGTTCGTATATATAATATTATCATTCTCAGCGTATTCTACCCAATCCCATTTAACTTTGTCTAAAGTTTGCAATGTTTCATTGTCCACTCTAAAATGGTGCTGTATCATCCTAAACAGAATTGTATCATCCGGATATCGTATGTAAGTTGTTTATGCAATTACTATAATTTTAATTACCTCTCTTATTTCACTTATAGCTTATCTAAATACCATTTAAGAGTAGGTATGGAATAATCTCTTTAGTTATGGAATGCGATGATTGAGCTGGGCATACCTAAGCAACTAGCTGCAGTAACGCGAATGTCTGTAAATAACTTCTTTCTATGAGTTAGAATACGAAAGAAAACATCAAATGCTTTCTACGTAAATTCTGAACTGGGACAGGGAGATCCGTTGTGTCCATTGTTGTTTAAACTGGTTAAGAGACAACTGCTTGACAAGAAAAGATCATTCTTGCCTTTGGCAATAACATAAATGCAGTAGCATAATCAACATTAGAAGTTAAGGAGCTCTATAGAAGCTGCATTATATATCGTTTTAACAGTTAATAAAAATAAAGCAAAATACATGGTCGTTTCAAAACAAGAACGAATTCCAATAAGGCAAAAATATTACTATAAATAATCTTAACTTCGAGGGGGTTAAATAATTTTAATATTTTGGAGCAACAATTACTAACAACAACAAAGTAGAAGAAGTTGAAACGCTAATATTGGCGGGAAACAGATTTGTCTTTCCAACCAATGCAGCATCTAATGAGGTTAAAACATCTCTCACTAGGGACAAAAATACAGATATACAAATCCATAATACGATTAACAGTCGCGTATAAAAGCGAAACATAGACGCTAACAAAAAAGAAGTAAATAAATTTCTGGTGTGAGTAAGAAAAATGCAATCAAGGAGGATATGGAAACACTCGGAGTGAGGTAAGTGGCACCAGACCGATAATAATGGAAGGCAATAGTAAACGTGGCAAAGACTAACAAAGGGATATAACGCCATTGATGGTGATTATTTAATAATGTCTGTGATAAAATCCAAACTTATTTTTCAAGGCAAACCAAACATTACTACTGTTTTTTTAGCTTTCTGAAGAGTAACGAAGGTGGAAACTAATTACTCTTTAGACAATTCACAATTTAAATCGTGAGAAAAAAAAACAGAAAAAAACTTCATGATACGATCCTGATGTAATAAGTATTTGATCTTTCATTTAGTTTACTTCCAATATTAACACCAAACTCTGATTATATATGAATGTTATTTTAAAACATAAATGATACATCCTCGATATGTTATTGACTTACTAATAGTAGTATTTTCTTTCTGTTGATTTCCTCTTTTAATATGGGTAACCAGATCAGACTGCATTCTGCTGAGAAAGTTGCGACGCAATTGGTTACATTTAACATGATTAGAGCCGCTTCTTTGACTTTTGTCTATTTACCATCTGTTTTTTCTGGACTATACTTGAATATTTCCATTGAACTCTTTATTTATTTTTCCATGCGTGTTTACATATTTGAGATCTATCAAATTCTCTATTTTTGATATTTTTACTTTCTTTTGATGTTCACTTATTCTAACATTCAATGATTTTTATATTTCTTTCAACTAAATGAAAATGTTCACATTCACAAGGTATTTCTTATACATAAATATTCAAGGTATAAATAGAATTCTTTATTCTTTCTTGTTCAGTGTTAGTTGTTATTTTGAATGTTGTTGAAATATTGAATTTATTTTCTATTGTTTTTCAGATTTCAAAAGATATTGTTTTCAAAAGTTTTTCCAATATTCCTTTTATGTATGGTATTATTATTTTACCCGTATTATTTCCTGCAAATGTTATAGGATCCTGTTCTGTTATTTTGTTTAATTAGGTATATTCTACATATCTTGAAAATTCCTTATTTATAAACAACAAGGGAAAATATATTTTTAATAAAACAGATGTTATTAATTGTTTGTCTTTTAAGCACAAATTCTTCTTTTTCTTACAGAAAATATAAGTAAAACTGCAAGAGCTTTACTGTCTTCTTTACTGTTACCATAACATGTGGTTGTATTTTTAAAGACAAATTGTATGCTATGATTTTTATAACTAGTATTATTAAGTTAAAGTTGATTTCATGTATTCAGATAAACTATCTTCCAATAGTCGTTCCAGGAACTCAACTCAAAACTATTGACATTATCATTTTAAAGTCATCTACTTTAAATGTATAATTTACTATATAATCTGAATTTTCAATATGAATGAGTTAAATAAAATTAAATTATTAGAAGAATTTCTTTATCAAGTAACAAAAAAATATTGTTTAATTTATTAGTGTTATGTATTTTGAAAACAATTTCCGAAGTGAAATTTATTCACCATTGACAGATGACTAAAAAAATGTAACAAATATATGGAAAATTAAATCAAAATGTGATATTTTACTGGTTTCATATATAAACTACAAAGAAATAATATAATTATAAATTTTGCTTAGATTTTGAATTTTTGATCTTTTGTTTAAATTATTATCATTTTTGCTAATACAAACCATTTCCAAAAAAGTAGTTTTAAGTTTATTACTTTCACTACACAAAAGTTTTTTAATTCTGAAATCTTTTTTGTGAGGAATAATGCGGTTTGAAATATTTCTTCCGGTCTTACCAACATACTCAGCTTCACACTAAGTACAACTAATGCTATATACTACATTTGTTTTATCTAATTTGTCTATAGGATACTTAGTTTTGGAATATAAAGATGAAATGGTTTTGATGTTCTTTGTTGTTATTTTTATATTGTCAATAACCTTTAGTGTTTGTATTAATTTAGGTGTTAATGATGGTATAAAAGGTAGTGATATAACATATATGTATATATGTTATATCACTTATTTCTTCTTTGACTTTTTAAACAATTTAATAAAAAAATTTTATTGCAATTATTTTTATAAGTTAAATTGACAAGGTACAAAAATGAAACCTACAACTGCTGTTGTAGGTATTGTGAAACTGTTATTGTGAAACTTTTTAAGTCAGAATCCTTTGGCTGGTTCAAGGTTACTATTTTCACATATAGCAACTCTCCTCATGGGATGGATGGTTGACTGCAATTCTCTGGAATATTCTGCGTCGAGATTTACAGCAAATGTAAATCAAAGCTCAAATGAAACTTAGTAATAAAGACAAAACGGTGTACAAATTCAAATGTTCGTTAATCAATGGTTGGTTTATAATTTTATTATTTTATTGAGTTTTAATGGTATTAGTTTTGGTATGCGGTTTTTTCCTTCGAAATGGTCACAGCATCTGTATGGGACATTAACTGGATGACTTCTGTAGATGATATTTGAGTATTTATCAAATATACAACCCAATTATACAATCGGGTAATAATCTTAAAATCGTGTTTAATTTTATGATCTGAGTAATGACGTCTTCTCTTCCAAACATAATAGTAATTTGAAATGGATCGGAAACTGCTATTAACCATAAATTTCGATAAATTTCTTGGACATTGTAACCTTGTGCTAAATATGTTGACATCTGACAGGTTTTTTGTAAAATGCTTTAACAGCTGAGCTTCACACATGGCTTCGTTGTCTATTGGATGCGGAAGAATATCTGAACATATTCTTTGGCTTTGGCTAATTTGGTTTGCATTCTCCTATATTTCGGGGTAAAATATATGAAATTGAATCATCATCTCGCGCTATATATTTATGTACAGTAGAAAGTATATAATACAGGCCAGTTTGATCTAATATATATTATATTATCTATCTATATAATCTATACTCTATTATATCTAATTTGGTATCTAATATTGGTATTTAATATAGGCGATATAAGGTATAAATTTGGGTGTCGACTATTGGGATGGCAAGGACGAATACAATTTTTGAATCAAGTTGATATGCTTGGAGTTTTATTATGTCAATATACTGGGCTATATTTGATGTATAAATGGGCAATGGCAATACGTTATTTTGTAATGATTGTGAGATTATCTTTAGGGAATCCATTAAGTCGTTTGGGGAAATAATTGAAAAATATGCAGCTTTCCATTAATGATTCACACAAATCTAATATTTCTAATCGCGCCCGATAAAATGAGATGTCGTCATCTATATCCATGAGGGTGGTTTCAATATCAATTAGATCATTGTTAAAGGTTTCTTCGTCTAATTGCAATTTTTGGATAGTATTGATAAAAGGTTTTATGACTAAAGTCGTAAAACGGAGATTTAATTTTTCAAGAGGGTTTTGATTTGATGTTCATATGTGGTTATTGCATTTATACACTGATTAAAGTATTCACCGCCAGATGCGTCTAAATTTCCACTAGTAGATTTCCAGACAGTTCCAAGACCGTTGATTAATCCGCGTTTTTTGGCGTGGAGTATAAGTACTTGGGTCGGCAATTACTTTTCTATATTTTAGGTTCACGGAACTTGAAATTTGTCAGATCTATACTCTATACTCTATTATATCTAATATATTTTATGACTAAAGTCGTAAAACGGAGATTTAATTTTTCAAGAGGGTTTTGATTTGATGTTCATATGTGGTTATTGCATTTATACATTGATTAAAGTATTCACCGCCAGATGCGTCTAAATTTCCACTAGTAGATTTCCAGACAGTTCCAAGACCGTTGATTAATCCGCGTTTTTTGGCGTGGAGTATAAGTACTTGGGTCGGCAATTACTTTTCTATATTTTAGGTTCACGGAACTTGAAATTTGTCAGATTAAGCTGATATGTGCTTGTACTTGGGGGTATCGGCATCAGTAAATTTATCTAACAGGTTTCTTAGAATTATGTCGTTGTTGGATAATGTAGTTTATCTTCTTCTTCTTCTTCTTCTTCTTCTTCTTCTTCTTCTTCTTCTTCTTCTTCTTCTTCTTCTTCTTTTTATATAGACATGACTCTGTCTGTTTTTCAATGCGCCACCAGTAAGTTGTTAGTCCATCGTTTTTGTGGTCGTCCTACTGACCGCCTTCCTATTGGGGAACCATATCTTGCCATCTTTACTACTCTATTTGTTGTCATTCGGCTTATATGATCGTTCTATTTTACTCTTCTATTTTTTACCCAGTTTTTGATGTTCTCCACCTTGCATCTATAGTGTCTTACCATCAATTTTTCTAAGTCTTTTCATCTCTGCTGTTTCTAATATCCTTTTTGTCCTCGCTGTGTCAGGTCTTATTTCTACCGCGTAGGTCATTATTGGTCTGATGACTATTTTGTAAATTCTGCCTTTCGTTCCTTTTCGATATGTTTATTTCTCCATATTGTTTCATTTGGGCAGCCTGCGGCTCTGTTTGCTCTATTTACTTGATCTTCCACTTCGGTTTCGAACTTTCCGTAGCTAGATAGTGTGATTCCTAGATATTTAAACTCCATCACTTGTTCTATTATCTGACCTTTCAGCTCCAATTTACATCTTAGTAAGTTTTACGTTGTTTTTCTCCCATTTGGTATCCTTTTTGGTTCTTACTTTTTTTATTATTTTATCCATAATCAGGTTGAACAATAGATAACTAAGGGAATCTCCTTGTCTTATCCCATTGCCAGCTTCAATAGGGTCGGATCTTCTACTTTTACTTTTATTGTGTGGTTTGGGTAGATATTTTCGATCGTTTTGATTATTCTTAGAGGTATCTCTCTTGTATACAGTAAGTGGATAACGTCTTTTAATTTGACTCGGTCAAATGCCTTTGTAACGTCCACAAAACATAGATATGCCGGTTTGTTGTATTCTAATGATGTATTTCTAACTTGCCTTATTATAAATATAGCGTCGGTGCATGATCTTCCCGACCTAAAACTTTGTTGTTCTTCTGCTAGTGTTATAATTTTATTCAATTTATTTGTTATCACTTTGGTTGTTTATTTTAGTGTTATGTTTAATAAATAAATTCCTCTGTAATTTTCCGGGTCCGATTTATCTTCCTTTTTGAAGAGGGGTATTACGATGCTTATAGATAGATAGATGGATAGTTTATTTGACTGTAAGTTACAACTAGGTTTACAGCAAGTCAAAACTAAAATTATAAATATTAAATATTACAAAAAATGGAAACAATACATTAAAAATATTTAAAACATTAAAATACTTAAAAACGTACAATATAGACATATAATTAAAATATTAATAAATTTGGTTATGTTGCAGCTTAGGCATTCACAGATACACCCTCGTAATATTCGCCTAATGTATAAGGACACATGGTCACTAGGTACTCTTTGACTTGGTTTTTAAAAGCTGTAGTTGAATTAATGTTTTTAAAATTTTGAGAAAGTTGATTATACAGTAGTAAACCACAGATAGTAGATGACTTCCTGCTTATTTCTAAATGTCGATAGGGTACTACAAACTGTCTCTCATTTCTTGTGTTGTGTGAGTGAATATCACTGTTACATAAAAAAGTTCTTTTATTTTTATGAATTAGTATCAATAATTCCAAAATGTAAATTCCATACACTGTTAATATATTCAAATCTCTAAATAGGTTTTTACAAGACCAACCATACGGAACACCTGCTATACATCTGACAATACGCTTTTGGGCCTTGAAAACGTCCTTTACACTAGAAGAACCACCCCAGACAGTTATACCGTAACTTATTGTCGATTGTACCTCAGCAAAATAAAAAAGACGAAGGTGTTGCAGACTAAGTATTCTATCCAAATTTCTCAATTGATAACATTTACAATTGAGTTTTTTACATACATTCCAACAATGAGTCTTAAAAGATAAATGAGAGTCGAAAGTCACTCCTAAAAACTTCACATCACTACAACTCAAAATATCCTCACCATTGATGGAAATACTTAAATCAGGTTTAATTGAATTTGAACGTGATGTAAATGATAAAAATTTAGTTTTGTGAACATTCAACAGGAGCGACTGATTACTGGACCAATTAGAGAAGGTCTTCAGAGAGTTTGTTATTTTATCTTGTAAAAAATTTATGTCTTTATCGCGATATATCATTGTTGAGTCATCCGCATAAACTGATACAAATACATCAGGCATTACATGTGGTAGTTCATTAATATACAAAATAAATAATATAAGGCCCAATATTGAGCCCTGTGGTACTCCATTCTTATTAATAATCGGATCAGACATTGAAATCTTGAAGTTATTTTTCACTTTAACTATTTGGTGCCGGTCTTTCAGATAGGAAACAAACCAACTATGGGCAACTCCTCTAACACCATATCTGTACAATCTATCGAGGAGCACATCGTGTTGCACACAATCAAATGCACGACTGAGATCACAAAAAATGGCAGTTGGATTTTCACTGTTCTCAATTGAGAGTAAGACTTCCTCATAAAAACTGTTAATGGCTGTGGAAGTAGAAAATTCATTTCGAAATCCATGTTGATGCTTTGTGATAATTTGGTTGATATCTAAAAATAATAAAAGTTGTTTTAGCATTGCATATTCAATAATCTTAGATATCACAGATGGAACAGACAATGGTCGAAAATTTGACATTAATTCAGGATCACCTTGTTTTAATACCGGTGAAATGATAAAAGCTTTCAGCATATTGGGAAAAACACCAGTATTGAAAGAAGCATTTATAATGTGAGTCAGTGGTGTCAAAATTTGAGACGCAATTTTCTTAATTACTATACGTGATATTTCATCAAAACCACACGATGCTTTGTTTTTAATTTTATATTTTATTATATCTAAGACATCTTCCTCTGTTACATAAGATAGGAACAAACTACTTTGAACAAAATCATTGGGATGCTGAAAATTTAAATTTGGTTTAATTATTTTACTAATTATATCCACTGGTGCATCTATAAAGTAATCATTAAATTTGTTTGATATTATATCTGAATCAGTAATCATAGTATCATCTATTTTTAGACAGATATTTTTGTGATTTTTTTGTTTTCCATTAAGTTCATTTATAACAGCCCATGTGGTTTTGTTTTTGTTAGAGGATTTGGAGATTTTGTTAAAATAAAATAATAAAATAAAATAAAAAGTCTTACTCAATATATTCAAATCCTTCAGACTATCTGAAGAAGATTTTATTTCTTGGGTGACCCATGTTTTTTTTTGTTTTGGTTTAATGTTTGGTTTCTGTAATAGGACAACTAATATTGAAATAGAACTGTAATTTATCATAAAAGGCATTATATTTACTCTCAACATTAGTTGCATGATAAACATCTTGCCATGTTTCTTTATTCAACAGATTGTTGAATGCATCTATAGCGCCTTCATGTGTTACTCTGAACGTATTTCGAACTGTTGTCATAGTTAGATTAATAAAATTCAATCTTAAAAGGAATATATCGTGATCCGATTCAGTATTTACATTTACAGTACCTACACAATCATCACAATTTGTATATACCTGATCCAAAATATTTCCGCATGTGGAAGTCGACCTTGTAGGTGTAAAGTTCCTGGGTGAGAAACCATAAGATGCTAGAAGACCAGAAAATCGGTGTGAATTATTTAGTGTCATGGAATTTACATTAAAATCGCCTGTTAAAAATATGAATTGATTTGGTTTAAAATTTGAATTTAAAAGAAGGTTAAGTTTTTCATAAAATACATCAAATTTACCTTTAGGAGATCTGTAGCAAACTAAAATTGTGTGTTTATTTGAATTATAATGCCACTTCAGCCCACATACCTCAATGTCTTTTTTAACACAGTACTGATCGAGTAAAATGGAATTAATCATCCCTTGCCCAAACTGCAACGCCACCACATTTATATTGGGATCTACTAAAAGAATTTACAATTTTATAATTTGCAAAATTATAATGAATCACCTCATCATTTGCTGCCCACGTCTCAGTCATACAAAGAAATTTCAAATCAGACTCCTTATAATCAGCAAATAAACAATCCATTTTAAATTGATTTAGTCCTTGAATATTTGACAGTAGGAGATCGTACTCATCCCTTCCTTTTTCCTGATTAAAAGTCAATTCTTCATACTTCACTTTATTTGCGTATGTGTTGAGCGCTTCGTAAAAAACCTACTTACATAAGAGCCTACTGGCCATAGTTTTAGGTCCATCGCTTTACCGAAATTTTGTTCAAAAATTGAAACTTTAAAAGATGAATATATGTTGGGATGCTTAGCCGTTAACGACGTACATATTACTTCTGGAGTGTTTTTCTAACATCTTCTTAAGATTTTCTGCCGTTGTATGTTGGTCTACTCTAGTAACATGGAGATGGCTAAATTTTGGGACACCACTGATTTCTGAGTTCTGATTATTACCTATAACAAAACGTCCATTCCTTTTTTTGTGTCTAACTATTTTCCATTCTTCCGTTTGTATTTTTAAAATATCAGCTGATAATAATTGTTTATTATTTTCGATTAAGGAAACAACTTGTTTATTTTTATTGGTAACATTTTTAAAGACAGTAAATAAAGTATCCGATTTTAATTTAATTTGTGATTCTTTTACATATACCTTGTCACCGATTTTAAAGTTAGGTCTTTGTGTTGAAATATTTTCATCAAATCTTATTTTGGCGTTTTCTTTTCCTTTTTCTGTTTTTTGTTTTGCCTACTTTATAAAATATTCCATACGGTTATTAAGATCTCTAACATATTTGGTAATTAGGCTTTTTTAATTATATTAAGTTTCTTGTGGTCGTCTTGCATTATGTCCAAAGACTAGTTCGTACAGTGTAAAACCGTGTGTTTTTTTTTGGTATTGTTGTAACATATGACTGCATAAGGAAGGATCATGAATGGGTGATCATTGATCATTGGGATTCTCAGCTTGATTTGCTCGGATCATTTCTAAGAGTGTGGCATGAAATCTTTCTATGGATCCATTAGATTGCGGATGATTTACAATAGAAAATGATAATTTTATATCATAGAGCGTGCATAGATCCTTAAGTATGGCATATGGCAGGCAGGAGATTCCCTGAGTCCTCAATTGTTTAACCTGGTTATGGATGAAATAATAAAAAACGTAAGAACCAAAAAAGGATACCAAATGGGAGAAAAACAACAAAATAATCTGCTATACAGACGACGCAATACTACTCTCTCAAAGTAAAGATCACTCTAAGCCGGTAAGTGGATCCAATTATCAATAGAAATTATAAAAACCATCAGTCATATTGATTTCTTAAATATTGCCATTTTTCTTTTGATAGTTGATATATGTATTTGTCATTTTTCATCTCATTTCATTAAGAAATATTCTCGATTTAAACATAGTAATAAAATAAAATCGTATGTCAATTTTTTATTTTACTTTCCGGCCTTAAAACGTATAATTATCTGTCTTTAAAACTATCTACTAACTATTAAGACTATCTATAAAAATATTCTGTCATACAGTTCTTTTATATTTTAAAATATATCCAGAGCATGCTTTTCGTTAAAATTATCTATTTAATCAATCCATTTTACATAAAATATTGTCAAACCATACGAAGGTCACATTATTTACAAAACCGTTAAGGCTTTTTAATTTCCTTCTTAATGCTTTCATAAGTAACTTTTTATACTGCCGTTCCAGGTTAATAAACCTTGTGTTTCCCTACTTTTATCAAGAGTAAGAAGGAACTCTAACGCAAATGTTCTTGTAAGCCTACTGAAGAAGTCAAGGGAAGAATTTTTTATTTTGTTTTTTATGGCATATTTTTTTAAATAAGCAGGGTTAAGGTTCCCTAGTCGAATTTAGCTGTTCCCTGATCTTACCATACTATTCCCGAACAACTTCAAGAAACCAGCCCTTCCTCATTTAGAGTTTGGAACATTATCAATCTGTATTAAGTTTATTCATAAAATTAAATTCTTTTTCATAATATCTTTTTTGAACTTTAAATCGTACTATTTTACCTAATCATAGGAACCCGTCGTTTTTTCTAAAATAATACTGAATAATATTTAAGAACTAATTGTCAGCGACATTTTGAGGTTTTAAATCCTACCTATTAACTCTGTTGTACGACTTTATGTATACACATTTAATTATTACTTATTACTTTATCTAATATATAAAATTTTCCTGTCACAATGTTAGTTACAGTATTCCTCCGAAACGGCTTTACCGATCTTCACCAAAGTTTATATGCGCATTCAATAGGTCTGAGAATCGGCTACTATCTAGAAACTAGAAATAATTTATAAGGCAAAACAGCGTTTGCCGGGTCAGCTAGTAAATACATATAATTGAAAGCCGAAGTACAGAGTTATATCTCTAGTAGGCAAGTAAATTACCTTTTGAGATAAAATCACTAAATTTTTTTCTATATTTTATTATTTGTAAATTCAGATAATCAAGGATCAATTATGTATAACCAGGGAATATTTTTTAGTATATCAGTAAAAAAGGTTAACTGTTCATAAATGGTGGTGGGTAGCATATAAATTAAACTGTATATATTTGGCTAGGTATTTAATTTGTGGTGAAGACTAAATATTTTAATTAACATCTGGTTTACTTTTCATTTCAGCAAAAAGGGGGTTGTCATTCATTTTACGGTCTCTATAGGGCATGCAAATTGGCTAAATCCTCTTTTGAGTGTCAAGTTATCACTCTCCGGCACATTCCGCTAGCCAGCCTTAATTTATTTGTTTTTGTTACATTGGCGCTCTGTTGTAATTTGTTACATTATTCCAAATACTTTTGTTACATTACACATACACATTTTTGTTACAATATACAATAATAATAGCGAGCACGACATAATGAACTTGAGAGATCCCACAGACGCAGTTCTTCTGTGATCCTGGAACGATCTGTATTCCACTATGATCCGGCAATAGATTATTGTGCCGAAAATCGGTAACAATTAGGGAAATGACAATAATTTGTAAATACTGTAAGCGTTAAAATACAGTGGTGAATTTACTGGATTATATTGCGCTGAAGGCAAAGTAAGAATCTATGGAGCGGTAAATGAAAATGGTGTCTGGAGAAGACGATACAACTTCCAACTCTATAGAATATACCAGGAACCAGATATCGTAAAACACATTAAAATAGGACGTCTGAGGTGGGTAGGCCATGTAATGCAGATGGAGCAAACCGACCCAACTAGAAAAACGCTCCTTGATAGACCTATTGGTCAAAGAAGAAGAGGAAGACCCAGAACAAGATTCCTAGATAACATAGACCAAGATATGAGAAATATGGAAATACGTGCTTGGCGGAGGAAGGCGATGGATAGGGACGACTGGAAGAGAATTCTTGGGGAGGCTAGGACCCACACAGGGTTGTAAAGCCAAAATAATGATGATGATGATGAAGGCAAAGTAAAATTGATACAATTGGTCCCACCACCAGATCCCTTACGCTCTTTATTCTCTGAGGTGAAAACTGATTCTAAATACTTCTTGGGCGACATTAAAAAATATAACAGCCATTTCCAGATGAAACCGTTTGGCACAACACATATTGTACAGGAAAATTTCATGCCCACTTTCAAAATATTAAACCTTAATATTGTATTATAACATTCAAATTTGTATTAAAATATGTACTAAAAATAATTATTTTCAAATCTTAAAAAATTAGAGAGGACACATTTATCACTTACTGGGGCCGCTATTACCACTACCACATGCAGATCATCAGTTTTTACAAATTTATTTTATGAGCAATTCAGATTCGGAGGTTGTAGCGGTATAATTTACCTACCACATTGGGTATCACTTATAGGGGCTTGAAAGTGGGGACTGAGCAATGACTGGGCTGAAAATAGGAAAAGCAAACAAACCAAAACGTTTGCGAATGGTCACTCTTGGTTTGGTTGAAGAGCTGGGTCGTAAGTAATTAAATAAAAGAGGGACTGGATGGAAACAGGAGAGGATAAAAAAATTGGAGAGGATAAAAAAATACTTACATAGATTTTCTGGGCAACACAACAAAAAAAGGTTTCTAAACTATTTGAAAACTACGCCGTTTACAAAATTCTTCTAGATGGATGGAAAGAAAGGCGTTCTTAAAAAAATATTAAAAGGTGAAAATCTTTTTAAAAGAAATAATTCTACAACTGCTGGTTTAGAGAGAAACATTACATATTTATTATTACTTCACATCAACAGTTATTATAAATAATATTAACAAAATTTAAAAACAAAATTTACAATGGCGCTATTTGTAACGATTTGCAACAAGCTCCAGACGTTGGGGACACTATAGGAATTTAAATTATTATTAAAATGAAAATATCTAGATTTTTCAACGAAGCTTAGATTGGGGTTAACCTTTAAGCAAAACAATTTAAATTTATGATTATGTACCAAATTTCCGAAAAAGATAATACTAACTGTCATATGTCGAAAAGAAATATTAAACCTTTTTGAAAAATTAATTTTAATTTTAATAGTTAACTTTATTTAAAAGATAACTAATATGGCAATTATGACAAATATGATATGAAACTTCATTTATTTACAATTTTTTAGTTTGTGATGAATGCAAAATTTATTTCCTTTCACAAAGTTTTTGGGATCGGAATTGAACCAAAACACTGCAAACAAACACAAGTGTGTCCTATTTAAGGTGCAAATTGGTCTGAAGTGACCAGGAAACACAATTAGACAATTCTTTGGAAGTTGGACACGGGCTTCGGATTATCCTGGATGACAAAAACCTGCAATCTTCAAAACTCGGCCACTCAATTTCCTCCCAATACCATGTGGACCTCTTAAATGGTTGGAAACGTCGTCTTTCAAATCTCTCAGATAAAACACAGCACGAACAATCGCTAATTAACTCAACAAAAACTGCCAGATCGCATTTTAAGTAAAAATTCACCTTTAAAATTAAAACAATTTGCCGGCTTTAAAGACTACACCCACAAGCTATTGCTTTCGAATCTCAATCCAAACTTGACTTTTACTTAAACTCGACACTGCTACACTACACATTTTTCCATAACAGGAATGAATTTGAAGAAAAATCCGGACTCAAACTATAATTAACTGCTTCCGCGATCCATCGTCGAGTAAATCACTTTACACTATGTTTCCATGACAAAAACGAACAATAAACAACAATAACGAATTTAAAAAAGAAAAATCCGCAACTAAACAATGAACTGACCACTTAAACGATTCATTGTAAATCACATCATTCCTAAAAATCATTCACTTTCCCGCATCTCATCAATCTACGTGGATATTTATTTGACCCGCAATATTAAGCGGAATCAACATCACAAAATGCAATTAAAATTATTATATACAGACCAGAATTTATATTATCAATCCCAATGACACAAAAGTATATAATTCGGTGTTTTAATACATACAGGGTAATTTGTAATGCTTCAAGGTTAAAAAGCGTTTTGCTACAAATCCAATAGTGAAAAGAACCATTGTCCAAGAATTACAAATGTTTATTCATCAAAACAACAATTTAGTAAACATGTTCAAAATACTATAGGATCAGATGCCACTCGACAGTCATAATATTGCCATTCGAGCTGACAAAACACCTGCCGGTGAACACACGTGGAAGTTTAACTCGCCTACCATTGACGAAGTGGCTGTTGTCATCGTCGGAGAAAATTTACAATCTAGAGATATTGTGCTTCATCATCGGAATGATGATTTTAAACGTGTATCTCTAACACACGGGAGTTATAATGCATTACAATATCCTTCAAGTGCATTACAATATCCCTAACAAATTAAAAATGTATCATTTTTGATTGCAGGTGAGAAAACCAACAAAAAAGTTAGTAATATGAATTTCTGTTCGTACCATATCTAGACGCCAATTGCGACAATTGAAATTGGAATGTAGAAACTATAGAGGAATAACCCTCCTTAATACAGCATACAAAATATTTTCGGGGATCTTATATGGTCGCCTAAGTGCATATTCAGAGGAACTTCTCGGGGAATATCAAAGTGACTTTAGGCCTGGTCGATCAACAACAGATCAGATCTTTGTGCTAAGGCAAATACTGGAAAAAACCAATGAATTCAATATCGATACATACCATCTCTTTGTAGACTTCAAATCTGCCTATGATAGTGTCCTAAGAAATAAATTGTATGAAGCCATGAATGAATTCCACATTCCCGATAAACTGATAAGATTGGTTAAGGCTACAATGCGTAATGTGGTTTGCAAAGTCGAAATACAGGGCTAACAATCATAGGCGTTTGGAACGCATGTTGGGCTGCGACAGGGAGACGCGCTGGCGTGTCTCCTTTTCAACATAGCACTGGAAAAGGCGATCAGAGATGCCCGAATAGACAACAGAGGAAATATTTTTAATAAATCATCCCAAATTTTGGCATATGCAGATGATGTGGACCTAGTTGCCCGCACAACACACAAGCTAAAGGAAATGTATACCACCTTCTCAAATGCCTCAAAATCTATGGCCCTGCAAGTAAATGAGGAGAAAACTAAGATGATGGCATCAACACCCAACAATAGAGTCGGGAACATCGGTCCCCAATTCACGGTTGATAACTCTACCTTTGAAGTGGTGGACAAATTCACATACTTAGGCTCCCTGATCACCAAAGAGAACGCCATAACGGAAGAAATCAAGCGAAGGATAATGATGGCAAACAGATGCTATTTTGGACTGAGGAGACATATGAGAAGTAGAAACCCTTATACAGCCAGTGTTGACATATGGATCGGAGACATGGACCATCTCCAAAGCAGACGAAGACCTTCTGCTTATATTTGAACGAAGGATCTTGAGAGGAATATTTGGTGGCATCTGTGAAAATGGTGTTTGGATGAGGAGATACAACTACGAGGTATACCACAGATATAAACAAATATTTGGTGGTAAAGACGTAGTATCTCTTATAAGAATAGGAAGACTAAGATGGGCAGGACATCTAGCAAGATCACAGCAGAACAATCCTCCTAAAAGAATCCTTATGTCACAACCCGTGGGAAGTAGAAAAAGGGGTAGGCCAAAACTCAGATGGAAGGATGGTGTAGATGAGGATGGTAGAAAGATAGGCGCAGCAAACTGGCAACGGTTGGCAATGGATAGGACTGCCTGCCGTAATAGACTTGGGAAGGTCGAGGCTCTTTCATAGGGCTGTAGCACCATTGATGATGATGAACATATCTAGACGCACTAATGTACGCAGATGATCTAGTTTCTTCAGCAGACAGTCATAAGAGGGAAATAAACGAAGAAAAGTGCAAGATCATGATAATAATAAAAACAAAACAAATAATAAAACAATTAAAAAGAAAGAATTGAAGATCATGGATACATATGATTACCTAGGGAACTATTAAATAAAAAAGAGAAATGCAAGATAATGACAATAAATAATATAAACAAAACACAGAACAAAATAATCAAAGAAAAAGAATTGCAGTTTGTGGAGGCATATGATAGTTTTTTTATGATAAAAAATGGAATTATTTATAGCACAAAGACTAGAAAAGGCAACTTACATACTATACATTAAATCAAACAATATTCGAAGAGAGAGAAGTAAATGCAAGAGTGAAATTCAGAGTCTTTAACGTAATAGTTTTCATATCAATAGATATGAAAGCGAAGCATGGACATTACAGCTGAAATAAAAAACGGTGAAAAGTGGAAAGAGGCAATGTAACGTTACAAATGTCACATTTTTGATATTACCTTCGAATACTAATTTTATTTGTAATTTGTTTAGGTTTTGTTTATTTCCTCTTTTCTTATAAATATCCTGTTCAGTTATTATTTTTCTAGTTTAATTTTTTACTAATTTAGCTAATTCATACTTGTGTACAGTTTATTTTAGGCTTCGTATAATCCTCGTATACATGCTTTCATTCTAGTTTAAATTATTTCTAGTAAACACTTTCTGGTAAACAATAGAAAGCAGGGTTGGAGTATTTACTTTAGTAATTTATCTAAAAATAAAGTGTATGCTTTTAATTCACAAGTCAAGAATGTTTTCAGATATTGCGTAAACGAATACTGGCTGTTTCCTTTTATAGTTTCCAGGTTTTAAGTTATTCCCATGACTTAAATTCTTTTTTGTTCTTTCCTTGAACATTGCAACCTTTGTTATGTTCAAAATGTAAGAACACATATCCACCATCAAACTTAACATCGTCTAGGAAACATTCACCTGGAGCGTTAATACATCAAATATCAAAGATGTATTTACCTGCAGCATGAAATATTAATAGTTTCAGCATGCATTTCGCTTTAGTAAAAACTCTCTGAAGATAAATAAATACGAAAATATGTATTTAGTACAAGAAACAAGTATTTATTGATTTAATTAATCATTCGCCTTGCAGAGCATCCAACTAGATGAGAAAGACATCAAACTTATTGCCAAACTTTACTGGAACCAAACAGCCATTATTAATACCAACAACAGAGAATCAAAGCCAATCAGTATTGAACAAGGCGTAAGACAAGGCTATATACTATCTCCCACCCTCTTTAACGTGTATTCTAAAAATCTATTCAGGGAAGCTTTAAAAGATCAAAAAAGAATTATCATAGGAGGAGAAATAATTAACAATATTCGGTACGCCGACGATACTGTGATTCTAGCTGAAAACATCTACGATCTGCAGGAGCTAATCAATAGAGTTGACATGGAATGCACAAATTAGGGACTGTCGATAAATATCGATAAAACTAAATACATGGTGACCAGTAAAGTGGATATCGGCGCAACCCAACTGATATTAAACCAACAACGGCTGCAGAGAGTTCAGAGATTCAAATACCTTGGATGTTGGATTACCCAAAATCTAGATCCATCCTTCGAAATTCGATGTAGAATTGAACAGGCAAGAAACTCATTTCAAAAATTCAAGCCTCTATTATCCAATAACTCATTAAATTTGGAAATCCGTGAAAAGTTTACAAGATGTTACGTGTGGTCTGTACTTTTGTATGGATGTGAAACTTGGACTTTAAACGCCGATATCATGAATAAAATCGAGGCGTTTGAGATGTGGTTGTATCGAAGGATAATAAAAATTCCATGGACTAGCAGAACCAGAAACGAAGAAGTTCTTTAAAGAATGGGATATCAACGAACTCTATTGAATATTATTAAGAGGCCTAAACTAGAATATCTTGGACATATAATCTGAGGACAAAGATATGAGTTCCTTCGGCTAATTCTCAACGGTAAAATCGAAGAAAAGAAATGGATAGGACGGAAGAACCTCTCTTGGTTGAGGAATTTGCGGCAGTGGACAGGTTTGACAGCGGACCAATTGCTACACGTAGCGCAAGACCGAGATCAGTATAATAATATTATAAGCATGATAGTCGCCGACGTTCCGTGGGGATATGGCACTCTAAGAAGAAGAAGAATCATTTGTGCAGAATTTATCTTTTGTTTCCATTGCAGAATATGATAAATTAATTCTCTTTTATATTTGTTCCATTTTATTTCCTTATTGTGCATTTTATATTAAAATAAAAACGTACCAACACCTGAGAGAGCTAGTCGAAGCTACTTAACAAAAGAACCTGCCGTTCTATTGTTACACAGCTTGGCACTCAACTTCCTCTTACTACAGTAGTCGAACTGATACGAATATCTAATGCAAAACACACAAAAATATTATATTGAGAATGTAGCGTTTACGCTACTGATTAACCCCTTAAGAAATTTTTATTACCCGCCTACGATCGATTTTAAATCGACATTTTTCCCGACACGCGCTGTTATCGCTTTGAAAGGAAGATCGATTTTATGCGGAAGCCGAACGATCAGTTTTGGTCAGAACTCATACGCAGCCACGTCAACCGGTGAAATTTTTCACCTTCAAAGTGACGGAATTGGAGCAAGGAAGATAATTTGGGGAAGAATAAAATAGAAATATTTATAATAATAATTATTATTTTTTAAATAAACAATAATCTAAAGAGTTCCACATAAGAGGAAGATTTTTTTGGCGTGCTGCAGCTCCATGTAAGTAAATCATTTCATACGTATTATCTCTTTATCATACAATCAAGTTTATCCTTGCAGTTTAGTATTTCTTTAGAGATTTATTTTTGAGTTCCGAAATAATTTAAATATAAAATTTCCTTGATTTACTTGCAAAGAACAGAAGGTCATTTTTTTATATAGTCAAACTTAAATTCCGATCTATTTCATATCTTATCATTAAGTTTTTTTTGGTTCCCTTTTATCTAACTTTTTTTGGTGGAATATAAAAAGGTTCTACAAATGTGGGACAGCCTTCTGTATTCTGCGCATGTTTATTTCATGGCGCAAGCTTGCCATGCCTACGAAAGTAACTTCATAAATTTGACATGATGTTGACTTAACCTAATACCTAATGTTTTGATGTTTTGTTTTGGTGCAGTCAATCCATGCTGCTACACCTATTAAATTACATTTATATTACATATTTATTAAATTAAATAATCATTTTAGATTCCGTCACTTCACTTGAGGATATTCTCTTCAGAATATTCCCTCAAGGACTAGTAACTAAATTCCTTAAACTAGTTAGCAACTTGTGTATGTAACCGTGGATTTTGCTGTCACCCAGAGACCAGTGACTGGTTGTGGTTTTGTGCCCAGGATTCGTCTTTACAGCCATAAACTGATGTAAGCGTGTCAAGAGGAATTTTCCTATGGACTTATGGGGCTGTAAAGATAAGTTGTTTAACTATTTGACTTTTTGTGTTACTATCTATTTTGTTACTATATATTATTTGTTACTATATATCTAACTCATCATATGCATATGATAAGGTGAATAACTTTGTGATAATTTAATTTTTGATATAATCTAATTCTAAAAATATTGGGGAGAAGAAAATATATTACATGTTTTATTAGGTTTTTAAATAGGATATACAGAGTCTGACCGAACTCATTTGTTGATTTAATATATATATATATATATATATATATATATATATATATATATATATATATATATATATATATTTTAATACAATACATTTGATATAAAATAATTTTGATATTGGGAAGGGAAATGAATTTCATGTGGTTTTTAAAACATTGTATAAGGAGTATTGAAGACTCACTTTTTGGATATAATATAATAATTGTAATAGACTTATCAAGTTTGATATCTTTACAATATTGTCATTAGTATCTCATATTAGTAGAACTATTTAAATTTAAATTACTACCTTTTTGTATTAAGACTTATGCTACCCTACGGACTATTCTTGAATTGGTACTAATATTTCATATTTTATTTGGCCAGTGGTAGTGACTATTCGTTTGTTGAGGGGCTATTAGGTCCCATTGTATGTGTACACCATCCACTACCACTGTTATTTGGCTTTGCATTATATGTAAATTGTTTATACACATATACCTATATATATTTTTTATAAATATATTTATTGTTGCTATTTTGAGTTTTATTTCAGTTCTACTAACCAGTATATAACCTAGCAAAACAAGATTATTATTTAGTATTTTTGTATTTCAGAGTATTATCTCCAGATTCATTTGTTACTTCAAAATCTCAACTATCGTTGAGTTGGCGCCCTTCTTTTCTCTTCTTATTGTTCTCTTTCTATAAATTTATTCCCAGTGACCTTCTTCAGTTGTATCACGTTTGATATTACCAGGTCTCATTTCTTTCTTGTCTCATTAGCTCATTATCTCTTGTTATTGTTGTTTATGTCTTTAAAGCCACAATCCAGTGCATTGAAGCTAGCCCGAACACTCTCTTGAGATTTAGTGTCTCTTTGGCCATTTAAATTTGTTCCTCTGAGCTTAGCCCTATTTTTAGTATTTTTTTTTCATCACTTCTCTTTCAGTTCTTCTGAAATTTGGAAGTTCTACACTTCCCAAATTAAATACTCCCGGAGTATTGAGCGTTTCAATTGGCGCCCAACGTGGGGCTTCTTTTCCACTTCTGCCTTAAAAAAAATATATATATATCTCCTTTAACTTTTGATTTTGATCTTGGGTTGTTGTGGTTTTCACTGGTTGTGCTTTTAGATTTTCATTTTAACTTTTAGTTTTGTTTTTTTCAATTTTTTTTTTGGACATTACCTTATATCTATATCTTAAATCGACTTGTTTTGCTATATACTGTGTAGACTGAATAAATTACTTTGTTTTGATTTGTTAAATAACTATTTTAGCTTAATAATAAATTCATTAAAAATTTAAAGAACTTAAAGTTAACTATTTCACATATTTTTACAAGTCCGGAGTAGCCAATAAGTTGAGTCACTATCTCGAAATAACAGTTTTGAAATTTTAGGTTCCTTAGGGTGTTGTAGCAGTATATGTCATTGGATTTCATAACTGGACCAAAACAATTAAACATTACTGGTATAGGTATCCCTTCAGAATAATAATTTGGAGTCAGAGAGTAAGTTAAACTTTGCCTACTTTTACTCATTCTCTTGTATATTTCAGTTGTGTAATATGTCTGCTTTCAAGGTAGAGCATCTGTTAGCTCCTGAATTAGAGTATGAGTTAAGAGTCTGTATTCCAACCGTCCAACCAGATGACTGGTATCGAAAAATGTTTTATGATGTACAGAATGTACCAGGTAAATTTCCCGATTTTAAAGTTGAACATGGTGTTTTGTATAAACATGTCTTAAGTTCCATAGATTCCCTTACTGGAATGTCGGATTGGAAGATAGTCGTTCCAACTCCTAATAGAGCAGAGGTTTTGGCCACTTTTCATGACCATCCTACTGCAGCTCATTTTGGTTTCTACAAAACTTTCCGTCGAATATCTGAACTTTATTACTGGCTGAAGATGAGTCAAACTGTACGTAGCTATATCGCTTAATGCAAAATCTGTGCTGCATGCAAACTGACAAATCTTCCCCAACCAGGTTAAATGGATAGTTATCGACGGATTGATTTTCCATTTCAACTTATATCGTTAGATCTCATTGGTCCCTTATCACTTCTGTACCAGTTTGGTTGCTTAAGATCTGTTTATCTATTTTGTTTACCTGGCAAAAAAAATCATAAGATGTGCTATTTTGCCTTCTATTTTTTTTATCTTATCTTAATGTTGGTTATTTTCTTAGTATATGGACTTGTTAATTTTGTTGTTTGTTTTCCCTCAAAAGTCCAACTGCATATCATAGGAGTACAGGATGGATATATGGGAATTTCCCCATCTTGAGTTCTGAGTTGAATAGATATTTACAGGGATAATTAGGAAAACATTTCATTCTTTAATAGTGTTAGATCGTACGTAGACTATGGCCATAAAGCTTATGCATTCATATTCACTTACTGTGTCGGTGTTTTAGCGTGGGTTCAGGATTGATCACCCTGGATGTGTGCCCTCACTTGGCTCAGAAATCTATCAATAAATATTAGTTGTTCCTTGAGTGTCTCTTAGGTTGAAATCAGAATGAGTCATTTAGAATTGGATCGTTCTGATATTCAGCAGTAAGTAAGTCTGTTTAACTTGGAGATAATCTCCTATGCTATTATCTTTGAAAGTATTTGATTTTTTTAACATATCTTATTGTATACAGTTTGTTTACCTGTCTCCCTACTAGTCATATGGATTGGTAGATGGGAGTTATCTTTATCTGTACCTAAAGTGAGGTTATCTTTACCTTGATGGAATTTATCTCATACCTGTAATGGAGTTTATTTCGCATCTTTACCTTGAGTTTATCTCGTACCTTTACCGTGAGTTTATCTCGTACCTTGACTGAGTTTATCTCGTACCTTTACCTTGAGTGTATCTTTATCTTTACCTTAATTGAGTTTATCTCGTACCTTTACCTTAATTGGTTTATCTCATACCTTTACCTTCAGTTAGTTATCTTTATCTTTACCTGGATAAGTTTATTTCTTATCTATATCTTATGAATATATATCTTATCCTTATCTTGATTATAGAGTCCTAAAAATCTGTCCTTTACTGTTCTTATCGTGAGTAAAGAATTGGAACACGTCAATAGTACAGTTTAGGTATTACAGTTAGGATCTCTTTCATCTTTCCTTCTACCAAGTGTATAGCTGGTAGAAGTGAGTTTTGTGCATATCCTCTACCATGAGTAGATCTGGACGTGCAATTATCTTTTACCTTTTGTGCATATCCTTTACTATGAGTTGGGATTGCAGTTACCTTACTTACCTTTTTTTTAGCATACCCTATACCATGAGTATAGTGGGCTTGCTAGTATCTAAGGCACTAACAACCTTTACCGATTGTGTGCTTTCCTACCGCTGCTAGAGCAAGTAGGTGTATTGTATTATCTTTGACTTTGAATTTTCAATATGTTGTTGATATCCCGAACCATATATATGTTTAGGTTTTGTAGTTTCAACTAGTTCTGAGTAATTAGGCCCTCATTGAACTCTATGGTGACGAATAGAATCTGGTCGCTCTAGTATCAACGTTGGGTAAAGTTCATAGGACTTTGTTTGAATTTCGTTGTTATGAATGGTTCTTGGAGATATTGTGTTAGGGGTTGTTAATACACACCTATAATGTAGTTTTAACGAATGGTTGTTTTTACAAATACTTGAGAATGTAGATAAGTAGTGTTAAAAGTTAACTTGATCTGTAAGGTTATAGAATTAAACTTAAAATGTATACTTTTTTATCTTTGGTTTATACTAAATTAACATACATTATCTCATTAAAAAAAAATGTATGACTTCGTCTCATATTCTTCGTTCCATATTTTTATTTCGTCCTTGATTTTGTTCCAATTCCTGAGCAAATGGTTGACTGGTGACGAAAATGTTCAATTTTAACGTATCAACGTTCATTGTCAGTGTTAGATCGTTCTGCCACAAAAAAAAAGAGTTCCTAAAGTTCCTTTTTTTTTGCTGGAGATGAGGGAGAATGTAGCGTTTACGCTACTGATTAACCCCTTAAGAAATTTTTATTACCCGCCTACGATCGATTTTAAATCGACATTTTTCCCGACACGCGCTGATATCGCTTTGAAAGGAAGATCGATTTTATGCGGAAGCCGAACGATCAGTTTTGGTCAGAACTCATACGCAGCCACGTCAACCGGTGAAATTTTTCACCTTCAAAGTGACGGAATTGGAGCAAGGAAGATAATTTGGGGAAGAATAAAATAGAAATATTTATAATAATAATTATTATTTTTTAAATAAACAATAATCTAAAGAGTTCCACATAAGAGGAAGATTTTTTTGGCGTGCTGCAGCTCCATGTAAGTAAATCATTTCATACGTATTATATCTTTATCATACAATCAAGTTTATCCTTGCAGTTTAGTATTTCTTTAGAGATTTATTTTTGAGTTCCGAAATAATTTAAATATAAAATTTCCTTGATTTACTTGCAAAGAACAGAAGGTCATTTTTTTTATATAGTCAAACTTAAATTCCGATCTATTTCATATCTTATCATTAAGTTTTTTTTGGTTCCCTTTTATCTAACTTTTTTTGGTGGAATATAAAAAGGTTCTACAAATGTGGGACAGCCTTTTGTATTCTGCGCATGTTTATTTCATGGCGCAAGCTTGCCATGCCTACGAAAGTAACTTCATAAATTTGACATGATGTTGACTTAACCTAATACCTAATGTTTTGATGTTTTGTTTTGGTGCAGTCAATCCATGCTGCTACACCTATTAAATTACATTTATATTACATATTTATTAAATTAAATAATCATTTTAGATTCCGTCACTTCACTTGAGGATATTCTCTTCAGAATATTCCCTCAAGGACTAGTAACTAAATTCCTTAAACTAGTTAGCAACTTGTGTATGTAACCGTGGATTTTGCTGTCACCCAGAGACCAGTGACTGGTTGTGGTTTTGTGCCCAGGATTCGTCTTTACAGCCATAAACTGATGTAACCGTGTCAAGAGGAATTTTCCTATGGACTTATGGGGCTGTAAAGATAAGTTGTTTAACTATTTGACTTTTTGTGTTACTATATATTATTTGTTACTATATATCTAACTCATCATATGCATATGATAAGGTGAATAACTTTGTGATAATTTAATTTTTGATATAATCTAATTCTAAAAATATTGGGGAGAAGAAAATATATTACATGTTTTATTAGGTTTTTAAATAGGATATACAGAGTCTGACCGAACTCATTTGTTGATTTAATATATATATATATATATATATATATATATATATATATATATATATATATATATATATATATATATTTTAATACAATACATTTGATATAAAATAATTTTGATATTGGGAAGGGAAATGAATTTCATGTGGTTTTTAAAACATTGTATAAGGAGTATTGAAGACTCACTTTTTGGATATAATATAATAATTGTAATAGACTTATCAAGTTTGATATCTTTACAATATTGTCATTAGTATCTCATATTAGTAGAACTATTTAAATTTAAATTACTACCTTTTTGTATTAAGACTTATGCTACCCTACGGACTATTCTTGAATTGGTACTAATATTTCATATTTTATTTGGCCAGTGGTAGTGACTATTCGTTTGTTGAGGGGCTATTAGGTCCCATTGTATGTGTACACCATCCACTACCACTGTTATTTGGCTTTGCATTATATGTAAATTGTTTATACACATATACCTATATATATTTTTTATAAATATATTTATTGTTGCTATTTTGAGTTTTATTTCAGTTCTACTAACCAGTATATAACCTAGCAAAACAAGATTATTATTTAGTATTTTTGTATTTCAGAGTATTATCTCCAGATTCATTTGTTACTTCAAAATCTCAACTATCGTTGAGTTGGCGCCCTTCTTTTCTCTTCTTATTGTTCTCTTTCTATAAATTTATTCCCAGTGACCTTCTTCAGTTGTATCACGTTTGATATTACCAGGTCTCATTTCTTTCTTGTCTCATTAGCTCATTATCTCTTGTTATTGTTGTTTATGTCTTTAAAGCCACAATCCAGTGCATTGAAGCTAGCCCGAACACTCTCTTGAGATTTAGTGTCTCTTTGGCCATTTAAATTTGTTCCTCTGAGCTTAGCCCTATTTTTAGTATTTTTTTTTTCATCACTTCTCTTTCAGTTCTTCTGAAATTTGGAAGTTCTACACTTCCCAAATTAAATACTCCCGGAGTATTGAGCGTTTCAAGAAGCTAACAGAAGCAAAAATAACAAAGAGAAGAAAAATGGTCCAGGAGCCAGCCAAAGACCAAGGAAAAATGTATTTACCGAATACGAAACGGACAAAAAAGAGAAAAGACGATTGAAGAAATAATAGCAATGAGATGAAGACTAGAAGACATTAATAAATAATAAACTTTAAAATAAACAATTCGACGCTAAAAGATATAAGGATTAGCGTGAAGAGAAAGAGAAAAATGGAATATACAATTGTTTAGATTAGATTTTAGTTTAGAGTCTAGAAACGAAACTTCTAATAATATTTCATTTATAGAAAGTATGTTTTGGGTCAAGACTAGTATTTGGTGTATTATTTTTGATGAAGTTTTTGTGTAAAATACTTTGTCTATGTTGATACTGATGCGTCTGTCCAATATTAGGTGAATCATAATTCTTACAATTTTAATTTTATTAATAAAACACTTAAATGATAGGTTTGACAAATATTTATTAAAGGTTTTTGATGATTTCTTCGTAAAAATCATTAGAGTATGGCAATGATATGTAGTTCTTACGTAAAAATATTTTATGGTAACTATAAAAAGATCTGTATAAGGACAAGCTACAAAATGTATAACAAATAAAAATATATATTAGGTTAAAAAGACGTTATATCTCTCATAAAAATAAGAATACTGAAATGGACACGACATCTACTTTGATCACAACAGAACAACTACTGTAAGCAAATTCTTACATCACAGCTCGTGACAATATACTTAAAGATACTTAAAGAAAGAGGCTTAACTAATATGGAAGAGAAACCACATCGTAGCAAAATTGGTGCGACAACATAGCAACGGTTATCAATGGATTGGACTTTATATTAGGTTTGTAGGATTAGTGGTAGTGATGTTTTAATGTATTAGTTAGGCGTATTACTTTTTTGCTTCTTTGAGGAAACAAGATTTTTCCCATCCCATGCTTAAAGTAGAGAAAACGCTTGAATTATCTAAAGTTGACACATTAAGGACAACAGTTTCTTTCAATTCAGCTTGTTGTTTTGTTTTTACTAAAACTTATAATATATTCCAAAAATAAGAAATTTCAAGTCGGTTTTTATCAGACTTGGTTTTTGCCACACTACCATACTTTTGAACCATGATTGTAGACGGAAGTGTAAGTCTACGGATTTATAAAATCGAAGCCTAGTTGATTAACAAAGTATTAGGTATGTGTTTTTATATTTTAGTAAAGTTAAATTCTTTCAACAATTTCTTCTTGTTTTTTTCCTGAAACTTTCTAGACTCTTTAAAGGCATCGGAGGTACATTCTTTTTTTTATCCGTGTCGTTTATTTTTTCCGTACTTTCGACAATTTTTATATTCTTTATTTCTTTTGTTCTCCGCGATCAGATATATCTCTATCCTCTTACGCTCTATAACGAGAAGAACATAGAAATACCATCGACAGGAGAGAAAAAACGTCGTCCCTTGCACAATATATCTCAAACACAGGACATACAATAAACATGAACATGTTAGCTAACATTGAAATGGTAACATCAAAAAATACCCTACCTACACACAGACAGAACCAATCACAAGAATTAATTGCTATTTAACTGGGAATAAGCCACAATTAAAGATAAAAATACGTTTATTGACGTTTCAATTTCCACTTCGAAATTGGAAATTGAAACGTCAATAAACGTATTTTTATCTTTAATTGTGGCTTATTCCCAGTTAAATAGCAATTAATTTAAAATTCCACAAGAAAATAGCTTCAGAACATTATGAATCACAAGAAGCTTTGCTAAGGATTGTTCGAGATAGTATATACTATTTTTTGCAAATTCAGATTATTGTTTCTGTATTAATATTTCCATCCTCTTATATGGGTATTCTCATATACTCGAAAGTCTTTAAGTTTTAGTGATTTTTAGTTTTGCATAATAAATGTTCTTAGGTTTGGTCTTAGGTTTCTGTTTATCTTAGGTTTCTTTTGTCTATTTTCATTGTCATTACTATCGTGATTTTTATTTACTTCATTTAATTCTGTTTTCATTTAATTTTTACATTAATCTTTATCCTCTTCTTTATGTATTGGTATTAATATAGTCTGTTCTTATTTCTGGTATGGTATATTTTTATTGACAACCTCCTCTTCCTTTTTTGTTGGATTATATTATTTTCTAGTTGTTTTTCGTTTTTATCCTTAAATTTTTGTTTAGAGATACTTATATTTTTGTATAAAATTAATTTCTATGGTTTCTTAGAGCTTTTCTTTGGTTTTTTTTATCCATCCATAACCTATATTTTATTGCCAAACTGTTTTAAAGCAATGTTTATAAACGACTAACTTAAATTCGGTTAAAAATTTAACGGTTACAATAGAAAGTGTAATTTGTTTGCTACCATTTCACTTTCATCAAGTCTAAGGACGTGTAGCCGTTTTCGATGATAGTTGTAATTAATGTTACCATTTAAGTCAGCAGTTCGCTTCTCATGATCAACGCATTTTATACTAATTACATAAATTAATTTTAAAGTAAGTCGGCTTGTCATACTTATATAAAATTTAATCGAAATCATATCTTGAACGAAAGTGTACGAGAATTTGTATATAAGTTTTCATACAAAAACCATTAAATCATATCACGTCATTCAAGATTTACAACGTTAACCCCCACAGTTTTGTCAAAACAACATAATAGTTAATAAGTGAGGAATTTTCAAAATGTCAAATATTTAAGAATACACTAGTTACTTGGATTTTTAAATGAAGAAAATCATCACATTTTCAAAATTTCTTTTTTCACTTTTGAATAAAATTAAAAATGACGTACGTTTAGTCTATAATACTATAAAAGATCACAAAAATGTATAAGTTTAAATACATTTTAAAACTAAAAAAGCGATTTTTTGACAAGTCATTGACTAAATCAATGACTTTTATTATGTAATATTGCAACTGAATTAAGGAGAATTCATTGTGACAATAAAAAGGACTGGGAAAGCCACTGTGATAACAGAAAATAGAAAGTGGTGTACAAAAGCAAGAAGGAATGTTGTGAAATGAATGGACAGAATTACGAGAATATAAAATGGACTCAACTGATCTATAAGATTTTAGTAATGGTTTGGATAACATTCGGGAGAACCTTATCGCATTGATTTATGAAGAGGCCCTAAAAAATAAACTAAAGAGTGCAGCAAAAAGCTCATAGTCGGGCTCGGTGTATTATTCCTAAGATATTAGAATCCCTAAATAAACTTTATCATAAACAATATTGTTTGAATTAAAATTCTTTTCAATTGGAAAACTGGGGCGCACGTACCTAATTAAAATTAAATAATTTGTATGGAAATTTACTTTTTTTTTAAGTTTACTTTTTACAATTAGTAGAACATCTATTACAATACGAATGAGAATTAAGACTGAACTTAAAATCTAATTTTTACTGTCTGTATGCTTCTCTTCTGTGATGGGATCCAAAGTGATAGTGATAAAACTAAGGGATTTCCAGGTTCGGATTCCTTAATTATTCCCCCCTTAAGATGGAAGCTATGGACTCTCTGGAAGGATGTGGCTTCAGGAACAAAGCTTGGATTCTTTTTCTATTACTGAATAGCTTCTTTCTGCTGTGTTTCAAGTTCTGGAGAAGAAGGCTATTGGTTTACTTTCCTGTGAAAGAACAGAGCCTAAGGCTATATCAGATGCGTCAGTGGTTAGCGTAAAGGGTAAAGAAAAGTCATGATAACGTAAAATAGGAGAATTAATAATTATTTCTTTGCATTTTTCAAATGCCTCTTTGTATTCGACAGATTGGTATTAATTTTTTCTTTTTTTCTAGTACATTTATTTAATGAAAATATTATTTTTGCAAAATCCGGCAAAAAACGTCTATAATAGCCAATTAAACTGAGAAATGATTAGATTTCCTTAACAGTTTTAGGAATAGGGTATTTTTTTATTGCTTCAACCTTAGATGGATTAGAAGTAATTCCTTGAGGTGTTACTTTGTGTCCTAAAAATTTTACTTCTTTTGTTAGAAATTCACTTTTATCTATTTGTATTTTTAGGTTTGCTTTAGCAAGAGAGTCAAAGTTTAATTTCAGGTCTATAAGGTGATCAAGGCAAACAGGTAAAATAAGTGGCTTTTACTAAATTGTCAAGTATTTCATCAATTCGTGGAAGAGGAAATTTGTCTTTAATGGTTTTTTTATTTAGTTTGCGAAAATCAATTACCATTCAAAATTTCTTTTCCCCTGATGCATCAACTTTTTTTGAAAATATCTATTTATATTTACTACCTCGTGTAACGATGATGGTAAAATTATATCGTCTTGTACTTTTGTTTCAGGTAAATAAGCATAACCATCTATTTGATTTACTGGAATAAGATTACTATTTGTCTCTTCCAGTTGGAAAGGAATAATATTATTGTTTAATTTAATTGTATTATTTATTTTAATTATATTATAAGTCATTAGAACCTATCTTGCCTAAATCCATGATGCAAATTGTAAATTCGAAAATTTATCTGATTTTCTACATTATATTCTGTAAATATGGGGATTTTAATATTTTGATTACCATAAAATGTTATATATACCGATTTGATTATAAAATTTTCTTGAAATAGAAACTCTTTAGGAAAGTTGTTTACAATTTCGGGATTTATAATTGAGCCGGGTGCTCCTGAATCTATTAGGATTTTAAGTTTTAATTTAGGTAAAAATATATAGGGTAATTTAACATTGTGCAGATTATTCAATTGTATCATGGGTTAATTTTTCCGGGAGTCCTCTATTGGAAAATTTTCATGTTTATTTTCCCTAGCATTTTTCCAAGCAAGAAATTCGCGATATTCTAAATCGTCTTGTATACTGCTGTTAGTTCCAAAGTTACAATTAAAATTGGCAGAATAATTGCCTTTGTTGTTTAAATCGTCATGAGGGGATGAATTACCAGGATTATTTTCAAACTTTTTGTCTATTAGAGGCTGCCCTCATAGACATCGGTTCCCATTGTTGGTTATTTCTTACTTGTATTATATCACGCTGTGGATATGACGGTAGTTTTCGTGGGGCAAAATTTCTTTGAAAATTATTTGAATTATTATTGCTTCTGAAGTTATTTGCATTGAATTTAGAGTTCTATTATTATTAAAATTATTGTTATTATTGTTATATGTATTAAAAGGCCTAGGGTTACTTTGATAGATCAGTCCATTTTGAGAACGAGACATGAGGTTAGATTAACGCTCACATTGTTCAAGACATTCATGTAACGTATGAGGATTAGCATAATACACAGTTTCTCTATAAGGCGACTGTAAATCCGAAATAAAAGTTTTTAAAGCCTCTGCTTAGTAAATATCTTTTAAAGTTGCAATTTTCTGTGCGCTAGTATGTTGAAGTTGTACGTGTTTCATAACAATAATTAATTTGGTATTATTTCGCAGATCTCTATAATGTTTATTAGGCTTTTGCGTTTCTCTTTGTAATTCATTAAATAATGTGTCTTCCGATTTTGTTTCATCAAATTGTTTTAAAATAACTTTACGAATATTTTTAAAAGTAGAAAAAGAATCAGGAATAAATTCATGAAAATTATTTGAAGTAATATAAGTATGAGCTATATCTTTTAGTTTACTCACGATGTGGAGATTTAACAATGTACATTCGAACATATTGCAAAAGTACTAGATTCAAAGAGTTTAATTATATCATTAACTGTTATAATAAAAGTAGATAAAGTATTATTTTGTTCAGGTGAAAAACTAGGAATAGTTTGACATAAACTTTTCAATTGTTCATTTATAATAACTGGAGCAGCCATTTTTCTTGCTTTTCCGGTCGAGAATTGATTATTTGATTTGGAATTTTGTCAGAAATTGAAGTGAGACTGAATTCAAGTAATAAATGTTCAATATCACTGTTCACATAAAGTTATGCAATAGTAAAGTATATATATATATATATATATATATATATATATATATATATATATATATATATATAAAAGACAAGGTAGTCCAAAATTTTTTTGACTAGTTTGGAAAAAATATGTAAATACTTTTTTCTTTTTGGATGTGGTAGTCAATAAAAAATAGAGCTTTGCTAAGGCGTACCATTTATTCTGAAATCCGAGCTTTCGGTGGTTGTTTGCCACCTTTATCAAGGTCTACAATGAAAATTACTGTGTTATAAAATTAAGCTGATGTAATATAAAAGTTATAAAAACTTATCAGAAAGTAAGATTCATAGCATATAAAACACAACGTTAAATAACATAATGTGATCTGAATTGCTGAAGGCATTAAAACTTAAAAACTTTAAAATAACTTAAAAATTAAAGAACATGTTACAAGGTTTAAAAAGTAAAAAATAAGACGACATGCTTGACAAAAAACAGTCGTCTTCGCAGGTTTGAATTCAGACACATCTCACGAACAGAAAGAGGTAGTAGGAGGAACTATTGTTGTTTAAGTAGTTCGATGTAACTACAAAAAACAAACTTTCAAACTGATGTCTAACAAAATACCGTTTGTGATTTTAAGTACTACCAACCATGTTACCAACTTTAAATTGAGAGGAAAATTTAAAAAAAACAGTTCATTATGTCAAACAATAAAAGAAAATAGTATTTAGTAAGTAGGTTTAGAAAAAACAAACAACCAAAAACAAAATGAACATCTGAATAATAGCTGAAGTTAATCATGATAATTATAGCAATTAATAATGGAATTTAAGAAACAAGGCATGAAACACTCTGAGATGCAGAAGACCCTAGTCAAAAGTCAAAATAAAATTGTAAATTTTGCTAAGATTCTGGATCTCAGATCTTTTATTCAGATTGTTGTTATCACTCCTGCTGATATGTACCATTTCTAAGAATGTTCTCTTAAATTTATTTTTCTCTCTGTCTAATATTTTTACATTGTTGAAATCTATCTTATGGTCTAGATCGATAGTGTGTTCTGCCAAAGCACAAGTGGGTTTATTTAGTCTACAGTCACTCTTATGAGAAATGATACGACTGGACAGATTTCTTCCAGTTTCACCAATGTACGTGGATGGACATTCAGTACATTGAATGCAATAAACAATATCTCTTGACTCGAAAGTAGTTAGGGGTTGTTTTATTTTGCTATACAGCTGACGTATGGTTTTGATGTTAATAGCTAACAAGAACATCAAAACCATACCTCAGCTGTATAGCAAAATAAAACAACCCCTAACTACTTTCTAATCAAGAGATGTTGTTTATTGCATTCAATGTACTGAATGTCCATCCACGTACATTGGTGAAACTGGAAGAAATCTGTCTAGTTGTATCATTTCTCATAAGAGTGACTGTAGACTAAATAAACCCACTTGTGCTTTGGCAGAACACACTATCGATCTAGACCATAAGATAGATTTCAACAATGTAAAAATATTAGCCAGAGAGAAAAATAAATTTAAGAGAACATTCTTAGAAATAGTACATATCAGCAGGAGTGATAACAACAATCTGAATAAAAGATCTGAGATCCAGAATCTTAGCAAAATTTACAATTTTATTTTGACTTTTGACTAGGGTCTTCTGCATCTCAGAGTGTTTCATGCCTTGTTTCTTAAATTCCATTATTAATTTCTATAATTATTATGATTAACTTCAGTTATTATTCAGATGTTCATTTTGTTTTTGGTTGTTTGTTTTTTCTAAACCTACTTACTAAATACTATTTTCTTTTATTGTTTGACATAATGAACTGTTTTTTTAAATTTCCCTCTCAATTTAAAGTTGGTAACGTGGTTGGTAGTACTTAAAATCACAAACGGTATTTTGTTAGACATCAGTTTGAAAGTTTGTTTTTTGTAGTTACATCGAACTATTTAAACAACAATAGTTCCTCCTACTACCTCTTTCTGTTCGTGAGATGTGACTGAATTCAAACCTGCGAAGACGACTGTTCTTTGTCAAACATGTCGTCTTATTTTTACTTTTTAAACCTTGTAACATGTTCTTTAATTTTTAAGTTATATTAAAGTTTTTAGTTTTAATGCCTTCAGCAATTCAGATCACATTATGTTATTTAACGTTGTGTTTTATATGCTATGAATCTTACTTTCTGGAAAGTTTTTATAACTTTTATATTACATCAGCCCAATTTTATAACACAGTAATTTTTATTGTACACCTTGATAAAGGTGGCAAACAACCACCGAAAGCTCGGATTTCAGAATAAATAGAACGCCTTAGCAAAGCTCTATTTTTTATTGACTACCACACCCAAAAAGAAAAAAGTATTTACATATATATATATATATATATATATATATATATATATATATATATATATATATATATATATATATATATTGGAGGGTAACTTTCGGGAAAGCGTCAAAACAAGGATCAGCTAGAGATGGTATAAGCCAGTTTGGTGTAGAACTTTATTCGAAATGTGAAATTTTCGGTGATATGTTGTCACCTTCATCAGCACCTAAATGGAAAACCTATTTTAGTACAAGTGGTGGAAATCAACATTTAAAACCTACATTGAAAATGTTCAGTTGGTCCTAGTGGTGAAGAACACTGTCACAAACATGTTAAAAATATTAAAAAATACATTTAAAACTTTGAATAAAAACAGTACAACACAACAGGGTATTTTTTCAAATACAAACACAACAAAAAAATCTAAAATTTAAAACCTACAAAAACTGCAACTTCATGTTAAAGGTAGAAAAGAGGAATTATTCTTCTTTTTTGATGACATATTTCTGATTTCTGTCAATATCCGGATGTCATATGTAACGAGGTTATAATTTTTACGTTTGCACCTCATGGATATGGAAAGAAAGAACCCAAGGAAATATAATCAGCAGGGAAATGAAGTCTTTTCTCAAGTACAGGTAGGTAATCTATGCATGTTATGATAAGTTCCCTACATTCTCCAGTTTGTTACATCTTGTCAAGTCCTGTTGAAGTAGAAAGGAATAAATACAACTTAAGTTTTCAACATCTTTCTTACAGTTCATAGAAGAGCTGCAGTTATGGATGTAGCACATTTCTATGAAGTTTCTCTTAAATTGTTTGTCAACCCTCTTTAGTACTTGCACATTTTCATAGTTAGCAATGTGTCCAGTATTCTTAATATGTTGGCTAAAGGCTGTGCAGGGGGGCTTCCTCACTACATCACTCTTTTGCAAAGCTATTCTTTTTGAGAAGAATACTACATCTCAATGTAGTATTCTCCTCACTACATCACAAGAGTGATGTAGTGAGGAAGCCCACCTGCACAGCCTTTAGCCAACATATTAAGAATACTGGACACATTGCTAACTATGAAAATGTGCAAGTACTAAAGAGGGTTGACAACCAATTTAAGAGAAACTTCATAGAAATGTGCTACATCCATAGCTGCAGCTCTTTTATGAACTATAAGAAAGATGTTGAAAACTTAAGTTGTATTTATTCCTTTCTACTTCAACAGGACTTGACAAGATGTAACAAACTGGAGAATGTAGGGAACTTATCATAACATGCATAGATTACCTACCTGTACTTGAGAAAAGACTTCATTTCCCTGCTGATTATGTTTCCTTGGGTTCTTTCTTTCCATATCCATGAGGTGCAAACGTGAAAATTATAACCTCGTTACATATGACATGTCTTCTAAAGCTCTGGAGAGATTAGGAAATGCCGAAAGGTCTTAATCTCGATGAAGGAAAAATCCGAATCTGCACCTCCACGCGGTAGAGGACGGGCAAGATCAATTTTGATGGCTAACGCAGATAGGGACCGAGTGATTGCCGGTATAAGCAGTCCCCCACTTACCGACCAACGGCTCCGGGCGGACGAGTTGGTAGGTGGTAGGGCACTCTTTTGTCCTGGGGCTGAGAAACCGGCCCCAAAGGCGGAAGAATCAATGGTTTAGTCAACGGCATAAGAATATAGAAGGCAACGAGAAACCACTATAATAAAGATCCCTATGGATATCTCTAGTACAATTATAATGGCTGTACAACTCAATAAAAATTCGCATACTGATCATGGACATCGGAGACCAAGATCCGGCAAGAAAGGTCATTCCCATGACCACAGGGCCTCTCAGGTCGTTAATATGCAAAATCCCTGTGAAATACCCAATAAAACACCTTTAAGAAAAGTCCACACGAATTGTCTAAAGAGGATATCCACTTGGAACGTTAGGACGATGGCTCAATCAGGAAAAATCCAATGCGCAATTAAAGAAATGGAACGCATGAAAATAGAAATATTGGGCATAAGTGAAATGAGGTGGCCTGACTCAAGTTATTGTGATATAGAAGACTACAGAGTATACTATTCAGGATAAGAAAATGGTAAATATGAGAATGGGGTTGGAATTATCACGCATAAAAGTATAGCCAAACAAGTCAACAACTTCATACCAGTGAACGATAGAATCCTCCTGTTACAAATAAATACGTCACCGGTGAACACAAACATCATACAAGTTTATGCACCCACAGCAGACCATAGTGATGAAGAAATATCAGAATTCTACAAACAAATAAGCAACCTTATAAGAGATATACCGAGACACGAACTCCTTATAATAATGGGAGATTTCAATGCAAAAATAGGTAACGGAAAAGAAGGGCAACATATTGGTCCACATGGATTAGGAGAGAGAAATCAACGCGGAGAAACAATGAGTATCTTTGCAGCTGAGCATGACTTAATCGTGCTAAACACATTTTACAAACTACCGCCTAGACGTCTGTATACGTGGAAATCACCTAGAGACAACGGAGAAGACGTTATTATTAGAAATCAAATAGACTATATGTTTGTTAACAAAAGATATCGAAATAATTTCAACAGTGTTAAAACCTACCCAGGCGCTGATATTCAATCTGACCACAATCCTTTAGTGGGCGTGTATAGAACTAAGTTAAAGAAAATACGCGGAAAAACTGTAAAAAAACATGACATGAGAAAACTGAAATGTAGCGAAGTAAAAGAAATAGTTAGCAAAACATTAAATAGAAAATTTAAAGAAATCGATAATACAACGGAAAGCACAGAAGATAAGATAGAATCCCTTAAGAAAACAATAGACGACATTAAAGACAATTTTATGAAGAACGAAGAAGGTAAGAATAAGACATGGATGACGACAGAGATTCTGCAACTAATGGAAGAAAGAAGGAAAAACAAGAACGATAACTCCATGTATAAAACATTACAGCGAGAGATACAGAGAAAGATCAGAGAAGCCAAACAGAAAGAACTGGAGAAAAAATGCCAAGAAATCGAAATTCTCCAAAGTAAATACGACGACTTCAACGTGCATAAGAAGGTAAGAGAAATTACAGGTAAATGTAAAAACAGAAGAATAAGTAAACTTGTTAATGACAATGGAGAGATAATCGTGGACAAAGAGAGTATCAATGATACCTGGAAAAATTACATAAGAAATTTATTTTTTGATGAGAGAGAGAACCAGCCCCCAATACCTACGGAAACAGGACCACCTATACTAGTGGCAGAAATAAGAGCAGCCATAATATCACTAAAAGAAGGTAGAGCTCCAGAACCAGACGGAGTACAATCTTAATTTCTTAAACTTCTTGATGATGAATCTTTAAGAGTACTATGTAAAATCTTCAATAATATCTATGACACAGGCAATATCCCAAAAGATTGGCTACTTTCAGAATTTATTACCTTACCAAAGAAACAGGGAGCAAAAAAGTGCGGAGAATATAGGCTAATAAGTCTAATGAGCCATACATTAAAACTTTTTCTTAAAATTATACATCGTAGAATATACAAGCTATGCGAAGAGAGAATACAAGACACACAGTTTGGATTCATGAAAGGCGTAGGTACAAGAGATGCACTGTTTAGTCTACAAGTATTATTTCAAAGATGCAGAGATATGACTTGCGATATTTACACCTGCTTTGTGGACTACTAAAAAGCATTTGATACAGTTCAACACCAAAAAATGATGGATATTCTAACAAAAGCCCAAATGGATGATAAAGATCGGCGTATAATACAAAATTTATACTGGAACCAATCAGCCACAATAAGAACGAATTTTGGAGGTGAACCAACGGAAATGATCCAGATTCTAAGAGGCGTTAGACAAGTTTGTATACTTTCACCTATATTATTTAATCTATATTCAGAGGAAATATTTAGTGAAGCCTTGGAAAAATGCAAACATGGAATACTTCTAAATTGAGAACGCCTAAACAACATATTACAGCAACTAATAAACAAAGTAAATGAAGTAAGTGAAAGATTTGGACTTCAAGTAAATATAACAAAAACTAAATTTATAATCATCAGCAAAAATAAAGTTAGAGACGCTCAACTACTTATCAATAATACACCAGTGGACCGAGTAAAACAGTATAACTATCTTGGAACAACAGTAAATGAACAATGGGATCACTCACAGGAAATAAAATGTAGAATAGAGAAGGCTAGGAGTGCATTCAATAACATGGCCAAACTCTTTAAAAGCCACAATCTTAATCTGGAGATAAAAGTAAGGCTCCTACGATGTTATATCTTCTCAATATTGTATTACGGAGTTGAATCCTGGACACTAACTGAAGCAATGGAGAAAAAACTTGAAGCCTTCGAGATGTGGCTATACAGGCGAATTCTAAGGATATCATGGACAGACAAGATAACCAACGAGACCGTATTACGAAGAGTGGGCAAAGAAAGAGAGGTGATGTATACCATTAAAAGGAGAAAGTTGGAATATCTCGGACATATAATGAGAAACAGCACTAAATACAGATTACTGAAGGTAATCCTACAGGGTAAAATATTCGGAAAGCGAGGAATTGGGAGAAGGAGAATATCATGGTTGAAGAACCTGAGGAAATGGTTCTCCACAACAACAACGAATCTATTTAAAGCATCAGTTAATAAAATAATTATAGCCAGAATGATTGCCAATATTCGGAACGAATAGGCACTGAAAGAAGAAGACATATGACATCCGGATATTGACAGAAATCAGAAATATGTCATTAAAAAAGAAGAATAATTCTTCTTTTCTACCTTTAACATGAAGTTGCAGTCTTTGTAGGTTTTAAATTTTAGATTTTTTTGTTGTGTTTGTATTTGAAAAAATACCCTGTTGTGTTGTAATGTTTTTATTCAAAGTTTTAAATGTATTTTTTATTATTTTTAACATGTTTGTGACAGTGTTCTTCACCAGTAGGACCAACTGAACATTTTCAATGTAGGTTTTTAAATGTTGATTTCCACCACTTGTACTAAAATAGGTTTTCCATTTAGGTGCTGATGAAGGTGACAACATATAACCGAAAATTTCACATTTAGAATAAAGTTCTACACCAAACTGGCTTATACCATCTCTAGCTGATCCTTGTTTAGACGCTTTCCCAAAAGTTATCCTCCAAAGAATTGTATTCTTAGCGTCGTTATACACACTCTATATATATATATATATATATATATATATATATATATATATATATATATATATATATATATATGTATATATATATATATATATATATATATATATATATATATATATATATATATATATATATATATATATATATATATATATAAATAATAATCAACGAGAAGAGAAATGAGATTCAGATTTTCCTACAACCAAATAAAATATGCACTTAGATAGTAGTTTCATGTCAGGAAATAGGCAGGAACCTCTGGTTACTTCTGGATTTTTACTCACAAGTCAGTAAAGTATTAAAATACACGGTGATAAACTGTTCACCTCTGACTTTTCCTGTTCGCAGAGCCAATTATTTGTATGGAAATTTACCTTTTTAAACAGTTTATTTTTACAATTAGTAGAACATCCATTATAATACGAATGAGAATTAAGACAACTTAAAACCTAATTTTTACTATTTGTATGCTTCTCTTATTCAGTTCCAAAGTTCAGTTAGTAATAAAACTAATGGATTTCCAGGTTCGGATTCTTTGATTTTAATAACAGAGTGTGTGATTTAAAAATATCTGGATTGCACTCCAAATTCAACCTTGCACGATCAGCAATCGTCACAGCTCGATGTTATATAATCGTAAACAGACAAGCAATAGAGGCAGTCGGTAATTCGTTCATTACTCGTATTTCAGTCCAGTCGGTTGTGTAATGTGAGATATAAACTTTTATAATTAATATATTAAGTAATTTATCTATAAGTTATTCGTGTGTATATAAATATCCAATAAATGGATCAATCTTCAATACATATTCAATCTGACCTCTCCAACTGTCAATATGTAGTTGTATAGCGAAGAATCGCCAATCGATTTATACATTGGTGTTACGATGAGATGCAGGACATTAATTTACCAAGGTATCCAGTTATCCAGATATGTATCAAGATATATCTATCTTGATGCAAAGATATTTTCTAGTTTTTTTATATTATATGGCGACCTAGACGAAAAGAACTATATTTTTATCTAAAGCGTCTTTTTAAGTTTTAGGTTGAAATTTTATAGTATGGAATGAATATATCATTTTTGAATATTATTATCGATTTCTGGACCTGAATATTAATAATTTTATTTTTTAAGATCTAAATGCATTTTTCTTTCCCTCCAGGGATAACCCTCCAGATACTGACAGAGAATGTAGCGTAGAATCTTTAAGTAATTTTAAACTGTTTTTCCTCGTTTTAGTGTAGTGTTTTGTACAATTTTATGTTATTTTTAATGTTTCCACATTCTACGCTTGCCGGATAGTTTACATTTTGACGAAATGCCCCTGAAGATGCTATTTTAAGCGAAAGTACTTGGGCTAGATTTAATTAACTTGTGCTCGATAATAGCCTTATTTTCAAAGTATGTGTAATTGGCAAATCTTTTACGTGTTTGGTTCATAGGCTAGTGGTTGTGAGTTCGAATCCCAATTATGAATTTTCTTTTTTGTTTTTAAAATATTTAATAACTTCGCGTTAATTTTATTAAATATATGTAATATACGCAAAAATGCTAAATTTTAAAATAAAATGAAAATTTACAACATAATCCGAGTTGTTGGTTTTTATTTTTATTTTCGTAAAGCATGTTATGTATATTGGCTGTAAGTTTTAAATACTTATGAATATTACATTTTAATTTATATTGTATTATTATATTGAATTATGTTGCAGTGTATTTATTGTATTGTAATTTTTATATTAATAACAAAATAAACAATGAATTTCACTGCAGAGTATGTGTAAAATTTTTTTTTTTGCTTTCAACTTCGTTTATACATATATGAAAATAAAAATATATATTTTCATTAAAATATTCATACAACCCTTCATTTACTATACTCCTATTACAGGTCAAATGTTTATATACGTTCTGGCAATCGTATTAGTTGGACGTGTGTAGTGTCGCTCCAAAATTAAATTCCAATTTTGGGTGGTTTCGAGTGTAATCTGCAAACAAAATAGTGCAGTGTCATTAAAAAGGACCTTTATGTAAGTAAAAAATCAAATATCTGTTTTGAGCTTTAATAATAAATTAATAGTTAGTTTTTAATTGCCCTACGGATAAAAGTAATACTTCTGAGTTGTCGAAACGAGTTGAACTTTTTGCGCTGGACGGATGATTAGGAACGATAAACAATAATAATTATCAACAAAACAATAGGTCTGTTATTCAGGTTTTGATAAAACTAAACAGAAGTATAAAGGCTGAACTTATTTGTGTTACGATCTACAATCGCTAAAATTTAGCTGTTGAGATGGGTGCGGAGCTTGTCGCGATCCGTAACCGTTACAAATATTTTATAAATATGTTACTTATTTGAATTAGAAGAAAGATGGCGGATGGTAAGGTGGATGAAGGTAGTGAAAGAAAAAGTAGAGAGGAGCTAGACATATTTAGCAGGAGCAGAAAAGTGAACCGAACACCAGACAGGTCGAATCCATCAACGAATGAAGCCAGCAGCAATAACGAAATGATGGAATTAATGAGACAACTAGTAAGCGACAATAAAAAGAAAAACAAGGACCTAGAAGATATAAAAAATACAATGGGCAATATGACTGAGGAACTAAAAGAAATTAGGAAGGAAAATAGTGAATACAAATTGCAAATGAACGAAATAATAAGAGAAAAATAAAAATCTAAAGCAAGAAATGGCAACGATGAAACAGAAGATAGATAAAATTGAAATAACCTTGGAAGCATGTCAGAAAGAAAAGAAGAAAAATAACCTAATAATGAGAGGCTTACCAATAGACACAATAGACGCAGAGCAACTAGAGAACTTTATAGAAACAAAAATAGAAGTAAAATCAGAAATAAATAGGGTACAAAAAATAAATGAAAGAATGTGTGTTATCGAATGTAAAAAATTCGAAGATAAAATGAAAATACTGAAAGCCAAGGGTAAACTAATGAACTATAAGCAACATAAAGTATATATAGAAAGTGATCTAACATTAAAAAAGTTAGAAATACAAAGAAACCTTAGGAAGATATCAGCAGATGAAAAGACTAATGGGAAAAGGACAAAAATTGGATATGGCTTCATAGTTATTGAAGGCATTAAGTAGAAATGGAATCAAAAAACAAGCCGGATAGAAAAAGTAACATACGATACTGAACCAACTTGTTCAAAAAACTAGCTGAAGAAAACACAATGACGGACCGAGAAACAAAACAGGCACAGAACATGGACATGAGCAGACTTAAAGATAATAACACAAACGGAAAGAAAAATAAACTTAGATAAATATAAAGTATAACTTAAACACAGAAAAGAACAAAACAACTTTGAAAATGGCATCATGGAATGTAAGAAGTATAAATGGGAAGGAAATAGAACTGGGGTAAGAAACAAGAGATAACAACATTGAAATAGTAGCTATAACCGAGACAAAGAAAAAAGGAAGAGGATCAATAATATTAGAAAATTAGACAGTATCAACAAAGTAAAAAATTGGATCTGTTACAACGAACGTATACTAAGAGTAGACATAGATATGGATACAGAGGAAACTAATACAAACCTAAAAATATGCTATGGACCAGATGAATACGCAACAAAAAACGAAAAGAATGAGTTCTGGGACAAATTACAAGAAGTGATAAATGATCGTACAGAAAAAATTGTGATCACAGGAAATATGAACAGTAGAGTGGGAAAAGAAGCAGAAAAATTGAACAATGTCATCGGACCTTAGGGGGAGGCAAAAATAAACAAAAATGGAAAATTACTACTCGAATTCTGTCTAGACAATAACCTGGTGATTATAAACACACACCTCCAACATAAAAAGATAGACAAGATCACAAGAGAAGTCAAATTAAGAGATGAACAATCAATTATAGACTATACTATAGTGCAAAAAACAGAGAAGAACTGGATAAGAGACGTAAGGGTGAAAAAGAGTTATGAAATTGGTAGTGACCACTATCTACTAGAAAAAACATTCAAATGCAAAAGAAAAGAAATAAAAAGAAATGAGAACATAAACAAAAAACACAAAGAAATAATAAAAATTTATAAACTAAGGGAAGAAACAACGAAGATAAGATACTCAGAAGGGCTAGTGAAAGTGATGGACAATGAACATGAAATAACAGAAACAATAGAAAAAGAATGGGGAAAATTTAAAAATGCGATGATAAAAACAGCTAAATCAATATGTGGAACTACAAGAAATAACAACAGAGGGAGACGTACATCTTGGTGAAACGATAAAGTGAAAAGAGTAATAAAAGGAAAGAAGAAGTTATGGAAAGAATACATAAAAGACAAAACACAACCAAAATATGAAAATTATACGAGACAAAGAACAAAAGTTAAAGAGATAGTTAAGAAAGAGAAAAAGAAAAGTTGGGAAAAATTCGGAGAAAAAATGGAAAAAAACAGCACAGAAAACGTAAAATTATTTTATAGAACACTGAAAACCCTAAGAAGCGACAAAGAAACGAAACTAAAACAAATAATGAACAAGGAAGGAACAATAATAAAAGACGATAAGACAATAATGAAAAGATGGAGGGAACACTTCCAGCTGATACTGAATGGAAATCAAGCGAATACAATGGAGAAGGAAAGACACATCAAGAGAGTGTCCATGAGAAACATGGAAAATCCAGAAACTATAGAAAAAGAAGAACTGGAAGAAGCAATAAGAAAGATAAAAATTGGAAAAGCACCAGGAAGCGATGAAGTAGCACCAGAAATGATGAAATATATAGGAGTAAAAGCAAAAAAAATTCTTATACATATATAACCTAATATGAAAAATAAAAGTAATACCCAGAGAATGGACAAATGTAGTAATTATATCTATATACAAGAAAGGAAACACAGGAGACTGTAAGAACTATAGAGGTATATCACTACTATGCGTAGCAGCAAAAGTATACGAAACCATAATAGAAAGGAAAATCAGAAAAGAAATAGAACATAAATTAGAGGACGTACAAAGTGGATTCAGGAAAGGACACAACACACAAGACCGTATATTCACCATGCAACAAGTAATAGAAAAAGCCTTAAAGAAAAATAGAGAAATATATCTAAGCTTTATAGACATGGAAAAAGCATTCGACTCAGTCAAAAGAAAAGATATATATGGGAAAGCCTAAATAAGAAGCAAGTAAGTGAAGATCTGATAAAAGCAACAAAGAGTATATACATGAAAACAACAAACACAGTAAGAATGTCAAATATGCAGTCAGAACCATTTGAAACAACTCAAGGAGTTAGACAAGGAGAAAGTCTCAGCCCAGTGCTATTCATAAATGTAATAGATGAGATAGTGAAAGAATGTAAGAAAACGTTCAAGAAATACTGCATCGGTTGGAACAAAATGCAAATGATAAACGCTGAGATGTGTATATTTGCAGACGACATAGTATTAATTGCGGAAACAGCAGAAAAACTGAAATACAACTTGGAGAAATGGAACCTAGAAGCAAGCAAATATAATTTAAACGTAAACAAAGAGAACACTCAGATAATGAAAATATCAAGGAAATAAGGGACGGAAGATCAACTAAAAATAATGATAGAACAACAAAAAATAATACAGACAAATTCATACAAATACTTAGGAACAGTAATCAATAACAAAGGAGACATCGAGGATCTTAACAACAGAATGGAAAACACAGGAAAACTATTCCAAGCACTAAATAGAGGGTTCCTTAATAACAAAGAAATATCAACAAAGAACAAGGTGACAATATACAAAACAATATATAGACCTACAGTGACATATGGAGCAGAAAATTGGATACTAAACAAAAGGCATCAAAGCAGAATTCAGGCAGCAGAAATGAACAGAAAATTGGATACTAAACAAAAGGCATCAAAGCAGAATTAAGGCAGCAGAAATAAAATACCTCAGAAGAACGATCGGAGTAAAAAGAACTGATAGAATCAGAAATAAAGAAATAAGAGAAAGACTAAAAATCAAACCGATTCTCGAATCAATCAAGGAGAAAAAATTGGCATGGTCCGGACATCTAACCCGGATGGACAATAATAGACAAATAAAAAGAGTGTAGGACGCCAAACCAATAGGGAAGAACAGAAGAGGAACACCCCTTAAAGAATGGAACAGAGACATCTCGCAGATACTGCAGAGTAAGGGTAAGACTTGGCAGGAAGCAACACAGATGGCATACAATAGGAAGGAATGGAGAAAGTTTGTCAAAAGCTAGGACACCTCAGAAGATTGTAAAATATTGTAATATAAAGAATTTTATTATAAACGGCCCAACACCGAAAGGTACAAATGGGTCTACTGATTAAGTAAGTAAGTATGTTTATATACAGCAAACGATGCACCATATTATACCTATAAAACTAATTCTTTTTCTCTTTCTGCTCTCTCTTACCTATCTATGATTGTGCAGATTGACTCCCATATAAATTTTTAACGGCGAACGCGTGTATAGAAGTATAACTTCTACCGGCAGTCCCACCGGCTGCCACACTCGTTTTTTTTTATAATTTTCTTCTTATCTGTATTTTTAAACCCCATGTATATTTATATATATATATATATATATATATATATATATATATATATATATATATATATATATATATATATATATATATATATATATATATATATATATATATAGGGTAGTCCTTAAGTAATTGTACAAAAAAAACCGTAGATCCTACACTTTAAAATATTACGATAAATTGCTTAAATAAAATGTTGATATTAATAAAGATACAGGGTGTTAAAGTGGAAATTTAAAATTTTATTTTTCGCTATAACTTTCATGTTTGTCAACATTTATGTATAAAAATTTACAACTGGGTACTATTAAATATTAGAAATTATAAATTGATGTATACTTTGATGTAGCTGATAGGGCTACATCAGGGCGCCACAAATGCCACATATGTGGCATACATTTGCACTTAACTTTTTTGCTCTTTAAGTTACCGGTATTTTTAATAAAAAATATTAAAGATACATTATTCTAACAAAAACATGGTATACTCGTTAATATCTTCAAAACTCAACAGTTTTCGAGATAATCGCATTTTAGAAATCAACTGTATAATTCTGATTTATCGTAATTGCTCCAGGCAACGAAATAAAGTTAAAGTAAAACATCAATACTTTTTAATTTTGATATAAAATACTTTTAATAAAGTCAATAGCAAACGAATTATTAAATAAAATAAATATATCAGCAGGATAAAATAATAGGATTTGATAAATAACAGAATAATTTTAAGCATTTTTAACATTTAAGAATTTTACATCAAGCATTTTACGTTTTGTATTAAATTAAACTCATAATCAAAACATTTTATTTACAAACCAAATTAAGAAATAGTTCAGCTAAATAACAATAAACTTTTTGTTAAAGTAAATGTTTAATATGTCCACCATTTTCTTTAATTCATTTGTCAATACATTCCATAAAATATCGTCTTATATTAAATACCATCATTGGTTCTAAAGAAACTGCTGCAGTATTTATTATAAGTGTCATAAGTATAAAAATAAGTAATGTTTTGATATTTTTATAAATTAAATAATTATATTAATATCTCACCACAAGAATATTACTACCACGAACAATCCAACGTTCAATACAACAGGAAAGTTGTATTTAAATACTGTCTCACTTCGCTTTCTCTGTAATGTAATGGTGTACCATCTTGTAGAAACCACATATTTCGCCTTAAATTTGATGACAATTCTTCCAATAAATCAATAAAATCATTTTATAAAAAATGTAAATAAATCTCGACATTCAAATTGCAAGATAATTTGCATATCCGTAAAAAATAATTATCAATAGTTCCAAACCATAGGACATATATTTTAAATATGAATGATATTTTACGGATATGCAAATTACCTTGCAATTTGAATGGTGAGATTTATTTACATTTTTTATAAAATTATTTTATTGATTTATTGGAAGAATTGTCATCAAACTTAAGTCTAAATATTTGGTTTATACAAGATGGTACACCAATACATTACAGAGACAGGAGAGTGAGAACAGTATTTAAAAATAACTTTGCTGGACGTTGGATTGTTCGTGGTAGTCATATTCCTTGGTCATGTGGTAAGATATTAATATAATTATTTAATTCATAAAAATCCCAAAAGAACACCTATCATTATACTTCTTTTAATACTTATAATACGTACTGCAGCAGTTTCTTTAGAACCAATGATGCTATTTAATATGAGACGATATTTTATGGAATGTATTGACAAATGAATTAAAGAAAATGGTGGACATATCGAACACTTACTTTGACAAAAAGTTTAATGTTATTTAGTGTAAACATTTATTAATTTGGTTTGTAAATAAAATGTTTTGATTATGACTTTAATATAACACAAAACCTAAAATGTTTGATGTAAAATCCAATTATTCTGTTTTTTTTTATCAAATTCTATTATTATTATCCTGCTGATATATTTATTTTATTTATCATTTCGTTAACTGTTAACTTAATAAAAGGTACTTTATAACAAAATTCAGAAGTATTCATGTTTTTATCTAGTTTTTTTTCATTGCCTGGAGTAATTTGCGTTAAATCAAAATTATGCAGTTGATTTGTAAAATGCGATTATCTTTTGAAGTTATTAACAGGTATACTATATTTTATCAAATTCTATTATTATTATCCTGCTGATATATTTATTTTATTTATCATTTCGTTAACTGTTAACTTTATAAAAGGTACTTTATAACAAAATTCAGAAGTATTCATGTTTTTATCTAGTTTTTTTTTCATTGCCTGGAGTAATTGCGTTAAATCAAAATTATGCAGTTGATTTGTAAAATGCGATTATCTTTTGAAGTTATTAACAGGTATACCTTTTTTTGTTAAAATAATGTATCTTTAATATTTTTTATCAAAAATACCGCTAACTTGAAAAACAAAAAAGTTAAGTGCAAACGTATACCACGTATGTGGCATATGTGGCGCCCTCTATTGGCTATATCAAAGTATGCATTAAATTATAATTCTTAATGTTGAATAGTACCCAGTTTTAAATTTTTATACATAAATGTTTACAAACATAAAAGTTATAGCGAAAAATATAATTTTAAATTTCCACTTTAACACCCTGTATCTTTTTTAATATCAAATCGTATTAATTCAAATTGGCTTATCATCAAATCAATTGGCTTAAATCGTAATATTTTGAAGTGTAAAATCTACGGTTTCTTTTTGTACAATTACTTAAGGACCACCCTGTATATATATACGTATATATATATATATATATATATATATATATATATATATATATATATATATATAGATTGAACAGAATAAATTCGGAACATACGACATATTCTGTATTTCGGCTCAATTTTGCTATAGGTGGTTGGCCAACAAAAGGTTGTCAAATAATTATATTATACAAATCCAATACTTCATCGGGCTGCTGGATTCTGAAATCAGAAAAATTGAAAGCTACACATAAATCTACGATTTTATTATGCTGTCAAACCAGTTATCGCTTCTTTAGATAAGCCCTTCTGTGAGAGGTGTTGCCAACGTCATTCCTTTAAATGTTTCTCAAATAAGGTGTTATCCATAAAATATTTACAAGAAAAAAAAATAACTACAAACCATTAAGTTTATTTCTGTTATTAGTCTATTGTAGTAAATTGGTAAATACAATGAAAAATACATTGGCTACATTGTTACGCAAACAATATTGTTGCGAAACAGATAGTTGAACGATATTTTATACAATGTCTAAACCCAGGTATGGATTTATTTTTGTCCAAGTTTTATATTGGTCCACTATTTCAAATGCAGTTCAAACAGACATATATTAAATTGGATGATCCGTTTTAAATTCGTTCAATCTATATATATATATATATATATATATATATATATATATATATATATATATATATATATATATATATATATATATATATATATATATATATATATATATATATATATATATATAAAAGAATGTAATCCAAGAAAACAATAAAAGAAGAAATGAATAGTGGCATACATAAATGCAAGATAGACTCCAAAAAATATATACACGAACATATTATAAAAGTGTTTAGAATATGTGATAATGTACTGCGTAAATTTTTTACATAAATAATAAAATAAATCAAAAAAACCATATGTCTAACATTTATGTAAGTAAGGTGCATTACAAATTAATACATGTAATACATGTACACGAAAAAACCATATGTCTAACATTTATGTAAGTAAGGTGCATTACAAATTAATACATGTGTTCTGATCATGACATAATTGGAATATATTTTATATCAGTCATTGTTAATTATGAATGAATCGAACTTTTACTGCTAGTCTTACAAACTGTATTGTGTATTAGATTCTACTCTATGCAGTACACGTATTAACTGTTCTAATTATGTTTATGTTTTGCACATGTAAAATATATTACACATATTTTAGTTTGTTTCATGTCTCAAATAGTATACTACGTTGAAATAGAATTACAATTATATAATCGCAAAACTGCAAACTCATTGTTTAAGTTGATGCTCTATATTTGTAGATGTAATACCATTTCGGAATAATTGCATACAATTATTTGCGATTTTAGTAGTCATTATGTTATAAAAATACATACATAGATTCTTGTATTAATTTTATACCTTTCACTTCCGCAAATATTGTTTTCACACCTGTTTAAGACAATGTAACGATTTGTAATAGAATTAGTTGGTTTACACATTCAGAAGCATATATCAGTTGATATATGAAGTAGCACTATAATTTAATATTGCTACTTTTTTCTGTGTTTTCAGAGATTAATTGAAGTACATGTAGTTAAACTAATTTTATTTAAATCACTACAAAAAAACTCTCACTAATAATAAATATCTCATTAATGATAAATTATTATAGTTATTGCTTTACAAAATAAACACTTTGCACGTAATAACTAAACTTTAAACACTAGATCGCCGCCTTAAATAAAAAATGGCAATTTCTAGGTTTTGTGTAGGTATCTGTTATACTATACTGTAAGCCAAAAACTGCTGACTGAAATTTTAGCGAACGAAAAGAACTTCACCTCGTATAGTACAGAACCGTAATTAGGGGTACATAACATCGCCTCCTTTTTTCAGGCTGTCTGGCAAATATAACATTTCTGAAGTTTCACCAGTTGCTTCGTTTTAGGAGCTTCGGTAGTCTAGCAAAAACAGATTCACCAATTTGTCCCAGTCTCTCAGATTTTAATATACCATCAGGGACAGGTGGTTGTTGGTGGTCCGGTTATATCTTTCTACCAAGTCGTCAAACTGAGGATAAAGTAATGTCGCTATGGTCTTCTTAATTCCCAGCAAAGCCATCATGGTACTTCAAACTTCCGATTCGAAGTTGCGCCCTGGTAAGAATGAAGCAGAAGTAGAATCCTATGTCGTGAAACGAGATTCTCAAGCAGGACTTTACCGACTGTGATTGCTTCTTGGTTGGGTAGTGCAATTACTTCTGGCCATTCGAAAAATAGTCCATAGTCACCCTCCAATACTTGTTTCTTGATGTTGTTACTGGAAATGGTCCCAAAATCAAACTCAAAAGCCACTCGTTCCCATGGAGTCTCGTTTTGGGTCCCTTCTTGGATGCACACACTTCACATAGTTTGCACCATTTTTTCACATCTTGCCGACAATTAAACCAATAATACTCTTTACGGACTCTAGTCCGAGTCCTATTTATCCCAAAATACTCCGTGGAGTGGCTATCATGGGGTTCTGCGAGAACGTCCAAACACATGACTTTGGGAAAACAACTTAGGGTACTGTTCTTGTTCTATCTGGACTCCCATTTACGAGTGGTAATACAGTACGTTAAGTTTTAAATTAGATATACACCCTTTAAATTACAATACTGTGCGCCGTCGACTTTGTATGAACCTACTTCGTTGACCCTTCGCCAATCATTTGTCATTATACAGTGGCTGTTTAAAACGTAAACAGCGTAGATCTATAATTGAGTTTTGTAAATATTATGTCTTTTATACGCTCGCAGAAAAAGTTCAAATAATAAAATGGTTTTATGACTGTAATTCTAGACAAAAGTGTAAAGATTCATTTTCTGTATTTTTTTGGGAGGAGATTAATTCTTTGCTTTGATATTTACTTACCATTTTGTCCTAATTTGCGTGCGATGTCTCTCCAAATATTTTCTTTTTTATTTGCATCATGATAGCATTGATCATTGTAGTTATAAAAAATTTCTTCACCGCGTTACGAGTTCAATTAATTTTTCGAAAATTATTATAACTTGTACTATAAAACTGTAAATATCAAAACAAAGATTTAAAAAAAGAGATATCACTTCCGTGCAAAAGTTCTAATTGTTTATCACTTCCGTCTTTAATTGTCACAAAACAATGAAAACAAATGCATAAATGACAAAATAGCCTCGAAAATTATTTTTTTAAATACTCTGTATCAAAATCAAACAAATACCCAAATAAACAACGAGGGTAAAACGACTAACTTCTAATTCACATTATCCGTACCAACAGGTTACGACTCGTTACGTAGCCGTCGGCATCCGTAAAATATTGTATTCGAATATACTGAACGCTACGTTAGGTTTCTGATACACTACGTTCCTGACAGTGTGAATTGTTCACATTTAAAACGATTTAAAATATATTTTTGAGAAACTAAACACTACGTGCTGGAAACGCAACGTGCATGATAATATGCCACGACATTAAGAAATGAACCGGACATACTTAACCAAAACCAAGATCAAATTCGAATAACGAGATGTGCATCCTATCCGTGGTTACGTGCTACTAAATAATTTTCAACGATTTTCTGTCGTGATGTCGGAGGAAATCGGGAATTACAATTACCTCGTACAAGGCAATGTTGTCGATTTTAGCGATTTATGTAGTGTCGAATATCTAATCCAAAACTTAACTGTATCATCTCGCAAACACAAAGAGTCCCTCTGAAACTAATAGCCCTTTACTGCTTGCCCATATTAATTTGATAATCTCCTGCGACTGTGACCTAGCTCTATTGTCCAGCTACGCACGTACTATTTTTAGATCTGGATCTTTCTTCTATTTAGCCTAAAGGTTTTCTTTGGCTAGAGGTTCATCGATATTTTTGTCCTTATGGTTTTCAACTATAGAATCTGGCACTCACGTTGTTCGTGTGTTCGTGGTGCTAGCAGTATCGGTAGTTCCCCTCTTTGCATGGTCTTCTCGAGAGGCCGTGGGCATTACCATGACTTTTTCCCGCTTGGTGGAGAATTTCAAAATCATGGGTCTGTACTTTCTCCAATCATTGAGCTATCTGGCCCTGAGGTGTTTTAAAATTGAGGAGCCACTGCAAGGCGAAATAGTCGAATCGTATCAAGAATCTTCTATCATAGAGAAACGAATGGTAGTGTTATACTGCTTTAACGACCGCCAATAACTACTTCTTTCTGGAGACTCAATAGTTTCTTTCCGTTTTTCCTAGAGTTTTACTGAAGTATTCTATGACGTATTCCTCCCCCTCCTGCACTTGAAAAAGCACCGCCTCGATGTCATTTGGATAAGTATTCGTATCAAGCACAACAAGACCATGTTCTTTCGGATATATCAGGATTGGACCCGTTGTCAATTTATGCTTGAGTATGGTGAAGCTGACGGTCTGGTGTTCCGTCAAATGACAGCTTTTTTCAATCAGGTTACGGAGTGGTTTGGTAATCTTTACAAAATCTTTCATGAAGCGACGAGTGTAAATGTAAAGGCTAAGAAAGCTGCGAACATCGTGTTTGTTTCTTGGTGTGATCCATTCTTGTACTGCTTTTATTTTTGCCAGGTCTGCTGCAAATCCTGAGGATGAAATTACATGTCCAATGAAACTAACTTTTTCTTGGAAGATCTCGCACTTTTTGGCATTTACTTGTAGGTTAGCATTCCTATGTCTGGTGATAACTTGTTTTAAATTGGCAAGGTATTCATCGAAATCGTTACCGATGACCCTGATGTCCTCGAGGTACACCAGACATGTTTTTCATGTAAGTCCTCTAAGTACTAGAATACTCCATGAATTGTTCAAACGTGGCAGGTGCATTACACAATCTGAATGACATTACTTTAAATTAGTAGAGTAGATCTTCCTTAGTTAGCAACACCACTGGAGAAGACCAAGGGCTACTTGACTCTTTATTGACATTCTCCTTCCGCATATCTGTAAGAATATCAAAAGGTTCTTTTTATTTTACAAATGAGAGACGTTTTGGTGTCTGCCTTAGGAGGTTGAAGTTTTCAGTGCGTATCCGATGTTGGGCTAAGTAAGTGTGGCAAGTTATTTTTTCTTTAAAGAAGTTACTTTCATTTTTAATAAACTATTCTGTTTTTGGTATTCCTCTTCGTTTCGATGACCCCATGATGTTTTTAGATTTTCCAACAGTTCGGAAGAAATGTGGTGTGTACTGCTGGCAATTGGCATGTTTTCTTCTCTTTTGGTAACTCTTTGGCTTGCATATTCCAAGTACTTTGCTATTTTTAAAGGCTATGAATATATTAACAATTAAAAAAAATACATAATACTTTAGACTGATCTCTATTAAATAAAGAATTGGACAGACAACCAGTTGAGTTAACTGAGACAGTAACAACAATAGTAACCGAAATAACAAACGAAAAAGTGGCTAAATCAAATCAAGAAATAAAGAAACGAAAAGCAGTTGGACCAGATGATATTCCTCGGCAAATCAGTCAACAGGTCTATTTAATAGATTTATGAACAAAAGCCAGACGAATGGAGAAGTAGTGTATTAGTACCCGTCTACAAAACCAAGGGAGATGTAAAACAAGGTATAAACTTCAGGGCCAGAAAACTACTTAGTCACACTATGAAAATATGGGAAAGAATAATTGACAGAAGGATACGTGAAAAAACGGAAATATCCGATAACCAGTTTGGCTTTATGCAAGGTAAATTAACAACAGGCGCAACAGACAATAAACAAACGCTCATGTGGTATTTATTGATCTTAAGATAGCAGATGATAGAGTTTCTCTCGAGATTTGGGCACTTAATAAGAAGGGAGTCTCCGATGAATTAAAGACTGGAAGAGACATGTATGACGGAGTAACAAATAGTGTTAGGACAGGTGTCGGGAGACTGATAAATTTCATGTGAAAGTAGGATTGCACCAGGGCTCGGTGCTTAAGCCTTATTTGTTCTCTTTAGTTCTGGATCAAATAATAGCGAAATAGTGTTAGTAGGAAATAGTGAAAGCGACTTCGAAGAAAAACTGGAGCAGTAGAGACAAGCTCTTGAGGAAAAAGGTTTAAAACTAGTAGAACAAAAACAAGTGGAAGTGAATTGGAAGAAAGCGAGTGGTGTGTTGTGTGAAAAAAAAATTCAAATAAAGTTGAAGGGAAAATTCTAAGAACAGCCATAAGACCAACTATAGAGTACAGAACTGAATGTTGGACAGTTAAAAAGAAAGAGAAACAACGAAATCACGTGGCGGAAATGAGATCGCATAGAGGGATAAGTGGAGTGACAAAAAAGGATAAAATTAGGAATGAGTATATTAGGGTAATATACGGCAAACGGCATAAGGCGCTTTCGGCAAACTAGCACATATCTTGAAAAACACCTCCATTCCTATAAACTTAAAGAAAAAGGTGTATAACACATGTATACTACCAGTTTGTTCCTACGGCTTGGAGACAGTGGCACTTACCAAAAAATCTGCTAAAAAATAAGAAACAACGCAAAGAGCAATGGAACGAATCATGCTTGGAATATCACTAAGAGACAAGATTAGAAACACCGAGATAAGACGTAGAACAAAGATTAGGGATATTGTGAAAGAAATTACAAAAATGAAATGGCGCTGGGCAGGTCACGTAGCCCGATATAATGACAACAGGTGGACACGGAGAATTCTAGAATGGAGACCAAGGACGACAACAAGAAGCATGGGAAGACCTCAAAAAAGATGGGTAGATGATATAAGAGCAGTGGCAGGCAAACAGTGGATTAGATTGACGCAAGATAAGGAAAGATGGAAGCAGTTGAGAGAGACCTACATTTAGGAGTGGATGGAAAATGGTTTTCATAATTTTTGTTTCATAATTTTTTAAAATGATTTCTGGAGTGGAAATTGAAACGTAAAAAACATAAAAATTCTTTTTGTTATTTTTATGGACCTTTTACTTTGCTAGATCCCTTTAAAAATGTATTTTTTACTATTATACTTACAGAAGCTTTTGGCGGCATTGTATCGTCTTTAAAATCTTTGCGTAATCAAAAAAAAATCGACCTATTTATAATTGCGTCACAACTAATATTTAATTTTTTTATATCTTTGAAAGTCACTATTGAAACAATCATAATATCATAATATGATATTCTTTATAATGATAAAATTATTATAGCAAAGAAAATTATAAAACTAGGAATACGCTTTTATAATACTCATTGTATGTATTTTGTTTTAGATGAGCCCTATAGAAAATGTACCAAATTTAGTAGAGGTAATCTCGGAAGAAAATGTCAATCTTAGGAATAAGCCAGATCGATCACGAGATTTGTTTGGTGTGCAGCTAGAGGTAAGTTTAATTGTTATTTTTTTAATTGCGTTTTTCAAGAACAATTGACTGTTCTGGTGGGTTTTTTTTAGAATGAGTAGTTTAGTTGTAGTTTTTTATAAAAAGACACATTTTCCTAATATATTAAGACTCTTCTTTATATTAAGCGTACCCTACTTCTTTGTTAAAAACTTTGGACAGAACAATTTGCTGATGTAATGAAGGCGATGAGTGTGCAAACGTAGATATAGTATATCGCTCAAAACAATTACTGAGAATCTTTTGCATCTTCTGTTTTTTATATTTATTTTGTGTTAGTTTGACAAAGGAAGTGTCTATGTGTATGCAAACCTTCATTGCAAATTTTGATATATAATATTATGTAAAAATGTTTCGTTTGCACTTATTAAACAAGCAACAGAGTTTATGTTACTATGTAATAAGAAAAAGTAAGAAGGAAAAAACCAAACACAAATAAATATATATATATATATATATATATATATATATATATATATATATATATATATATATATACAACCAGTTTTAAAAAAACTCAGTTTCGGTTCTCCTTTTCCTTCGCAATTTTCTGACAACCAAAATTTTCATAATAATGAGGTCCGACAATTGACATTGATATACAACACATCAGTAATACCATCTAAAATAACTTATGGTTCCTTACCGTACATTCCAGTTCTGACACCTAAGCTAATGAACATCTTCAAAAATGTTAATGGCTTAAAAATTACAACTAAGAATGTGAAAACAGTATCGAAGTTATACACAAAAACAAAATATCCTTTAACAATATAGGAGTCATCGAATGTTGTTTATTTTATACCGTGTACCAATTGTAACAATGTATAAATCGGAGAATCCTCTCGTAATTTCAACAGTAGGGTGATCTCACATCGTAGTGACATAAAAATCAATAAAGTAAATGCATGTGCACTCACACAACATGCAGTAACTTTGAAGCATGGGTTTAATTTCAAAGATTCCTGTATTTTGGCAAAAGAAACATCCATTCAAAACGTGTTTTCTTGGAAATGTGTTTCATAAAATGTAGTACGTCTTGCATAAATAAAAAGTCTGACATAGATGAACTGAGCAACATTTATTGTTATTTACTGGAAAAACATCAAAAATAAAATAAATATTTACCTTTAAATATACACGTCACAATTTACCTTTGTGCATAACAGGTTGCATACCATTAAGGCAGGTTTAATAATTAAAAATTAAAACTACTCAGTGTGAATCTCTTGGTTCTTGAAAAGAAATACAATATTAAGAACACCTAATTACATTTTAATCACATTGTTTTTTCTTTCTTTTTGCTATGTATCAGAGTTAAAACACACCATCAAAAGATGTCAGTAAATAAACTAAGTTTTACTATCCTTACCTAAATTTTAGAATGTATTTTGTCCATTATTTTATATTTTATATTTGTGTTATTAATGTTGAGCGTCAGTAAATAATCTCAACGACTAGGAAGTTGCACTGACGAATTGTGATATATTGTATATCTGTAAATATATTTGTAAATATTTACATATTCTTTTTATCTGTATTACAGCGTCTTGAAAAAAGAATAAAACAATTCCGAAAGCTAGATGAAAAGTCAAAAGAGTGTTTCTCTAACATCTCGGCCAACCTTTTGACTGCAGTCCTAATAAACTGGCTGTTTGTTTATATCGACAGTCACTAATATACAGTATTTCTTCTATATATATATATATATATATATATATATATATATATATAATATATATATATATATATATATATATATAAATATATAATATATATATATATATATATATATATATATATATATATATAAATATTATAATATATATATATATATATAGAGAGAGAGAGAGAGAGAGAGAGAGATAATATTAAATATTGCATGAAGTAAATCAAAATATTTCGAAACATAGAATGAACTACTTAAATGGCGATTATATAAATCATTTATAAGTTATATACTAGAGAATATTATAAAAAGTATTTATATGAGGGCCTTCTTAAGAAATTAGCATAATAATAAATTTCAAAAGTTTTTATTTGATATGATATTATAAATATATTTGAGTACGCCATCTATATAGGCAACCAAAGATACACTGAAGTAAGTTTGGTTATTGTGACTTATATACAGGGTGGTGAATCGTCAAACGGGCCATAGGAAACTCAATGGGAAATTCTAAATTGTTGAATTCCTGCTTCCCTAATTATTTTACACCAAAAGTCATGGAAAACTATTTGTAGAGGACTCAAATATGTATCGAAAACAATTGTTAAAATTGTTCTACGACTTAAACGGATTCCAAAATTTTGCTAAAATATAATACATTTTGCAGGCCACCCCTAAAAGTCAGGCCAGACGTCGTGAAAAAAATGTGTATTACGTGTTGCGTTTTGTCATATTGACGTTTTTAATATTTGACAATATTTAAATCAACTATATTATATTTATCTATGATTTAAATGGCCAATATTTTTATTTTGTGATTTATTGTTTAAAAAAATATTAAGCTGATTAAAAAATGTACTTAGTTAAGGAGAAAAGAGCAATAATAAAAATGTTTTATTCATGTTTTATTATAACATTTGTTATAGTTTTATGTTTAGAAATTATCATAAATTATTTTTAGGAATAAAGATCACAGTAACAGTATATTGGAATTCATTGAATTGTTGTACAACTTAACTTAACATGGAATTAAATTTTAGTGTATTAGAATATCTTACGTTAAATAAAGATCCGGTAGTGACAGGAAAAGGTCCGCGCTATTTCCTGAATAGAACATTATGCGATTTTTCGTCAACTGAGTACATTTCATTATATTGATCGATCTGTAAATAATATAATTTATTGTTCACAAAGTAATATTGTAGTATTTAGTAAAATTTATTGTTTATAATTTAATCATAAAACAAAAAAATTGACAATTCAAATTGTCAAACATCTGACATCAATATGATAAAACACACACGTTATATATTCTTGTATTACGTGTGGCTTAACTTTTAGGGGTGGTCTGAAAAATCTATTAGGTATATTTTTGCAAAAATTTGAAGTACATTTAATTCGTAGAACGGTTTTAACATTTGTTTTTAATTTAGATTTTAGTCCCCTACAAATAGTTTTTTATGACTTTTGATCTAAAATAATTAGGGAAGGAGCAATTCAACAATTTAAAATTTCCCATTGAGTTTCCTATGGCCCGTTTGACGATTCACCATCCGGTATATATATATATATATATATATATATATATATATATATATATATATATATATATATATATATATTATATATATATATATACATTCCGGTACGTATTAAAAGGACATAATTTGTTAGATTAGGTTAATTAAAACTTCATTTTTTAATTTTAATGTTTACTGGTTTTATTTTCGTAATTAAAATAAAAAATTGAAATTATGAATTTTGCTCCAATATGTAAAATTTCAGTTAATAGTAAAACGAATTAGGAGCATAATAAGTCCTAAAGACTATTCTAAATGCCATTTTATGGAGTACGTTTATTTAAATATTAATGGAGTCACAAAAAATCAAATTAAAAAGAACTACTGATATTAACCGTTAACTTCAAAAAGTCAAACCATATCCTTGTGCACTTCAGTGCAAGCTTTCCGTGCGACCAAAGTATTCATTTGTGTTTTTATTTAAAAATATATTTGGATATGTTAAAAACCACACATCAGCGTATTAAGTCTCCCATATATATTTTTATAGTCCTCCTTGTATAAATTACACGTATGCGCTACGCACGTGTTTGAAACATTAAAAAAATTCTACACGAAACCCGCCGATAAAAATCTGAATAACTGATAGCGCTTTCCTGAAATTGCTGTACCGCATTATAGTTAGAAAAAGAAGAAAACAACAAAGAAAATGCTTCCGCACCAGCTATTTAAACCACGAAATGGGTAACTAAGCAACCGATACAAACATATAAACGTGCATTGATTTGCTGAAAACTGGTTACAACTAGAAAATAATCGATATAGCGGAATGCCTAGGTTTTCGCTGGGAAAATCAATTTTCGTATTGACATAATAACTTAGATGAATAGCCCCAGGAAGGAACATGAATGAAAATCGGTTAAAAAGTTTTGTTATTGATAACATGGAAAAGTTTTTTCATAGAGGTTTTTGAGGGTAGCTTACATTAAAATACCATTATTATACCAAGATTAATCAAAAATTAAACTAAGTCCTATTTATTTTTACAAATTGCTAGTAATTAAAAGACTTTTTAAGTAAACGTTTTTTTTTTAATTTTTAAATAATATATTTACCTAGTAATGAAATAAAGACTGACTGATTATTAAAAAGCATTAACGAACTGATGGAAATATTAAAATCACTTACTCTAGACAACTGAAACCCCGCCGTATAATAAACAATATCTATCACAAACAAACTGCAGCTAGATTTTGGGATCATTTAACAGAAGACGTAAAGATAGAAAGAGGTATACGACAGATATGTATCTATATTGTCCCTATATTAGTATTCAATATGTATGTTCAGAGCATATTCTGAACCTAACGCTAACTGATACAGACGAGGAGGACTTAAATGGAGAACGACTGACTAACATAAGATACACTGATGACACTGTCATTTTTGCAAACAGTCTGGAAGGTCGTTGGATACTTGTCTTAAGGGTAGATAAAGGAAGTAGTAAATTTAGGGTTGATTTTAACAAAACTAAAATAAAATACATGGTTATAAGCAAAAATAGGACACCAGTGGAAAAATTATTGGTTAACCAACAATCGGTATCACAAATCACCAACTTTGGATATTTGGAAACAAAGTTAACCACGAAGAAGTTAAAGTTTACACAGAAAGAGTAAAGAGCACGAATTAGGCATGGCCAAAAAACGTCGCAAACTTCAATAAACATAATAATAACGGATTGATTACGGCTGTCGCCGCTCCTCCGCCCCCAATTTCGATCTTTTTCTGTCATATGCAGTTGCCCCTTCTAAGTCTTTTGCCGCCATTGCTTCATCAATTTTATTGCGCTAACTTCTCCGTGGTCGTCCTCTCTTGCTTCTTTCAGTAGGGATTCATTCCAGTACTCTTCTAGCCCATCTGTACTCTGGCATTCTTTTAACACGCAAACTACAATACTTGGGCTATATAATAAATAATTACCAACGATACGACCTACTTTGAACCATACTTCAAGGTAAGGTGCATGGAAAAAGAGGTCTGGGGAAAATATGCTGCTTGTTTAACTTACGAAAATGGTTTAACTTAATTTACGGGACTTTAACACTACGGGGCATTTTAAGAAAGCAGTTAATAAATTCAGTTGTTTTTTAATATTCGCAACCGATACGTACCATAAGAAGAAAAATAAAAGTGAAATAGAGTAACCTCGCTGTATGCTGTATGCATTTTTAAAAGCTTTAAAAGGTATAATGGTAAGTTGAATTATTAAAAAAAAAACTATTGAAAAAGCCATAAAATAATATTAACTATACCTACAGCTTTTAGAAACTAATAAACATCAGAAAACGAATCACTATAAGTATGGAAAGAATTGTCAATAGGATTTCTAATGTAATTATTTACTTATGAAGAACCCTTTATTAGTAAATCAAGTTAAATTATTTATTTTAAACTAATTTTTAATTATTATAGTTGAGCTATACTGGAGTATCTAAACATCTTAAAACGTACAGTTACTTTTACTTAACTTTTTTTATACATCAAAAGTAGTACCACTTTCTGTATGGTCTTATATAGATATTCCTTATTGCTCAGCTATTTAATATTTTCTAGGAGATTATTGGGAATGGCACCAATAGAAGAGAGAATAATAGGTATCGTATGGATAGTTTCTATTCTTCATGGTCTCCTTATTTGTAATCTAAAATCTCTGTATTTAGCGGCGATCTTGTCGTTCTATTAAATATGAAGATTTTCTTGTAGATAATCTGGATGAGAAAGCCTTACACACGTTCTTTTAATCCTGTTATAAGGTTCATTTTCATCTTACTTGAATAATGTGAATAATGGCTTATAAATCTATTACTACATATGGGTTTTCTGAACCATCTAGTTTTCAACAAATTGTCTGTAGTTCTTACAATTCTCATGTCAAGGAATGGTAGAGAATTATCTACCTCTTCCTCAACTGTAAACTGTATATGTTGATTATGATTGTTGAAAATGTTAACTGTTTCATGAATTTTGTGTTTAGGAAGTGCCAAAACTAAATCATCTACATATCTTTTAACAAAAGGAATAAAAAAAGTGCAATTGTTGATACAAGCACTACTAACATCATCCATGACATAGCTATTTAGAATGGGTGAAAGACTAGATCCCATAGGACTACCAAAAATTTGTTTATAAAAGACACCATTAAATATAAAAATATTAGAATTAAAAACAAAGTTGATAAGTGTTTTGAAATGTGATAAGTCAATAGTAGTATGTTGCGAAATCTCATTCCAATGTTTTTCAACACTACTTATGATTAAACCTAAAGGTAAATTGGTAAAAAGAGATGTTACATCAAAACTAACTAAAACATAATTTAGTGGTGATTGGAAATTATTAATAAAAGAACTAAAATCAAATAGATCTTTAATATAAATATTGTTGTTTAAATTATAAGCATTAGTTAAGATGTCAGTGAGGATCTGTGCTATTGGTCCATTAGTTCTCTTCGCTGATCCCATTTCCGTTTTACACCTTTCCTCAGCAGTTCAAGTAATGGAATTTTTTGTGTGGTGTTTTATATTCCTGAATAACCTGTGTTCGTTCTGGATCCATTTCAATTCCATTAGTACCAAGTTTATAACCTACATATATTACTTCTCTTTGGAAAAATGTACATTTTTCTTGATTTATTTTTAGTCCAACTGTGTCTAATCTGTTGATTATTATTTTTAGGTGTTTCTCATGTTCTTCAGCCGTTTTTGAAAAAATTAATATATCATCAATGTAGTGAATTACATCTACATAGAGCACTGCAAGATGATTGAAGTCCAAATGGTACTACTTTGAATTGATATACTACTCCATCTATCTGAAATCTTATATACTGTCTACTTTTTCTTTCTAGAAAAAGATTAACCAAAAATTATGCTGTAAATCGATTTTAGTGAAAAATGACATTCATGTAATTTTTCCTAGTATTCCATCTATACTCATTGGTGCTTCAAATTGCTTTTCAGTGATCTTGTTAATATTCCTTGCATCCAAACACAGCCTAATTTCACCTGATCTTTTACGTACTACCACTATAGGGTTTATGAAACGTGTATCTGCCTTCTCAATGATTCCATCTTCTAACATATTAGTAATCGTTCTGTTTACTTCTTCTCTGTATTTATATGGTATTGGGTATGATTTTGTTTTAAAATCTTTTTCTTGTTTAAATTTTATTAGATGGATATAATTTTGTGCACTTCTTTTTTCTTTATTGACAAGTCCCTTGTGTTGCTGCAATCTGGAAACGACTATTGATTTATATTCTTCAGGGCAACTTAAAACTTTTATCATATCTTCTTCTTTACAAATAAAATTATTTTGCATTATGTAATCTTTATTCCTTGCTTTCAGTTTTACGCATTCCACCTCATAGGCATCTATCTGCTTTTTTCCATTCCTTAAATATTCACTACAATTATGCTTTACATTCTTTTGGGACATCTCCCTATCATCAAAATACATTTCTTCTTCATAAACATCATTGCTTTCTTTTAATAATATCCTATCAACTCTTATTTCTTCTTCCAACTCATCTTTCTGTATAAACTTAATTATTTGCATTGCCAAAGTTACAACTTTTTCTTCAAAATCTATCTTTACTTTTTTCTTTTCCAATTCTTCATTTCCAATTAATATATCAACACATAAATCCTTGACAACAAATTCTTTTATATTAATTTCTTTATTAATAGTATTAATTTTAAAATTGGCTAGTTTATCAATTTCACCCAACTTCTTGTTATTTGCACCAACAATTTTGAATTTTTGGAATCTTTATTATATCTGATAGTTTTAATGTATTAAAAATAAAATTTTCCGAGACTAAAGTACTTTCTGAACCAGTATCTATCATAATCTTAATCATTTTATTTTTGGCCATAGCATTTATATATATTAAATTAATAGATTCAATAATTTTATCTTCATCTAAAGAAATAAATTCAGAAGGTTTTTCATAATGACAATGGCCCAACTTGTAATTCAGAAAGTTTACTTCACAAAATTTGGATTGTTAGAATTCTCCCATTGTGTCTGACCACTTGGCTCTAATGTCCTGTGTTTCTCACTACTATGACTTCTACTCATATTTTCCTGCCTTGTACTATTTCGTTCACTATCTTCGCAGCTTCTATTCCTTCGTACATGATTTACCGGTCTGTTGTAATTAGGTCGTTCTGTATTTCTCCTATTGTTAAAATTTTGTCTATTATAATTAGTAGTGTTATTAACATTTTGTCTATTGTAACCAGTATTGTTATTAAACTTTTGTCTATTTTGATTATTATTACTGTTATTAAAATTTTGCATATTATTACCATATCTATTATTATTATATGATGATTGTCTATATTGTTGATTATTATTCTTATTATATTGAAAATTATTATTGTTTTTTCTATTATTATTATTATTCATCCTAATATCATTGTTATCATTATTACTTGTCATATTACCTCTCTGTATTCTTTGAATAAAATTAATAAAACTATTCATTGTTTGAATATTTTGCACAGTTACTGTTTGCACAACATTGGCATCAAAATGTCTTAATACATTTAAAACTGTTTCATCTTCTCTAAGTGGGGGTTCTAAATATTTTGCAACCGTTATCAGTATTAATACATAATCTACCATATTTGATCTTAAATTATGATTAAACTTTCCAAAATAGAGAACTTCCCTAAATCTAGCTTGCTCTAATTCACCCCAATAATAATTTAAAAATGTATTTTCAATTGTTTGAAAACTATCCAAATCATTCTCAATACTGGCAAACCAAGTTGCCGCATTGTCACTTAATGTCATTCTAATGTAATCTTTAATATCATTAATATTATTCACTAATCTTAATTTATTTTTTAAACTATTTATGTATACTTTAGGATGCAAATTTTTTATATTACCAGAGAATTTAATCCCAGTGTCATTTATTAAATTTAAGTAAGGTCTCCCTATGTCTCTTATTTGTGAAATATCATCTATTCTCTGTTCCACATTTCTTATTGGAATACTATTTATTTGGATATTTTGTTGCATATCGTCTATTTTTTCTTCTGTCTTTCTTCTGTCTTCGTTAATTTTAACTTCTAAGTTACATTTCCGCAACTCTATTTTCTGTTCGATATCTATCTTATTATCTTGAATAATCCTATTTACTTTTGTTCTCTCATTTTCTATCTTTTTCTTGTAGTCATGCTGTACAGTTTGTCCCAAACCCTTTTTTCAGTGCGTCACTAATTTTGACGTCATATAGGATTTTAAGAATGTCGAGAATTATTGCATGACATTTTAGTTAAATCTGACAGTTGCAGGATCGTAATCGGCTAAACGTGAAAAGGTTATTTTTTTTAATGCATAGCAGTTTGTCATAATTCTATTCTATTCTGTTCTATTTTATACATTCCATGGAAAGTGCTTAATTGGCTAAGATTTGTTTATGGATTTATTATTATTTATTACAAACACTAGGGAATTGGAAGGTTTGTTTATTTAAAATAACGCTTCCTCCTAGAATCTTTTAAGAGTTGACTGCAAGGTAAAAAAAATTACTGACAATTGCAAGGCATCAAAGTAAACATTCCTGCGATAAAATAATATCGATTTAAATCAGTCATATTTGGATAAGGAATTTTCTGATAAGTTTGTGTGGCAGCCAATAGTTTAATTTTGTGAAGAGTTGTCATTAAATAGTGGAAATAGTTTAAATAGTGAAGCAGTTGATTTTTGAGTTATTCTACCAGATTTGGTGTGCAAATGAAAGAAGGTTATAAAGTTTAGTTAAAAAAACAATATAAATAGTTTAAATAGTGAAGCAGTTGATTCTTGAGTTAATCTACCAGTTCCGATATCCAGATGAAATCGTGTTAATGGAGTTTAGTTAAAAAACAAGATACAGAATGTAAGTTTACCTTCTTTTTTATGAATAACAAAAATGAATATTATATTTCAAACAATCTATAATCCCATTCAGAATCTGATTCTTGAAAATCAATGATTACACTAGATATGTGGCTGGTATCAATTATATCCTACATTTCAAGAAAATGTCGTGGTTCTAGAAAGAACCGTTTTAATACATATAAATATCCATAAAGGTATTAGTTTAAGATATTTCCTCAATATCATTCCGGAATTCACAATCTGATTCGCGAGCGACAGAAACTGAAATAAAGATAACTCAGCCTCATTTTCTAATTGAAACTAATTTAATAATTTTAATATTAGTCTTTTTTCATTCTCGGTATATCTCGGAATATTTAAAATATTTTTATGACAATAAATACAGAATTTAATTTTCACTGTAGTTAAAATGTCTGAAAATACTAACCTGGAATGGCAATTATCATTTTATCAGTTGTTGTGAAAGTACTGTCACTGTCATTATCAAGATCATCTGTGTCAAATTATATTTATATGCATAATTGATTGGATATCTATTTAGCATATTCTAAACTCCAACCAATTATACGTTCGTAAGTAGAATTCGCTTTAATATGCGAATACCCGTAAACGATACCTAATTTTCTAATTTCTATGTATAATAATAAGCGACTCACGTTTTTTTCTGTCACTTCTAGCTTAATGCGTTAGAGAGAATTCGAACAACTATGACGCACTGAAAAAAGGGTTTGGGACGGACCGTATATTTTTTATTTCATTTGCTACTTTTTTCTCGGCACCTTCAAGTTTTTTATTTATTTGTTTTTCAATATGTTCTGTTGGAACAGATTTATAAAAAATTAGAAAAGAAAATAGAAGATAATAATAATAAAATTGAATTTGAACATTTGAACTATTGAACTAATTTGAACAATTGATTTGGAACAAGGTTAATCCGGCACTACCCTGGGGTCTTCTGACCTAGTATCTTACTCGGCCGAAAGATGCCAGGGTGTCTTGTTTCGTAACGTAGATGTCCAAAACAATTTCCCCCACCGTTGCCTGTCAGAATTTAATGACAGGCTCGAAGAAGCTAATCTTCTTCGGCTCTTACTGGAATCTGGCAATACAGCAATTAAAAAAAAAGGTTACCCATCTGACTACAAGTGCATTGTGGTGTATGATGGTGTAAGACAGTAATTAAATCTCATTTTGTATATAGTTCTCGTCATATCCTTTGCCGACTCCATTTTAGAAAACCAAGATTTATCCGTAATATGGTTTCTGATTGCTCTGTAATCGTTTCGTGTATTTATATTCTCATTAATATATTTTTCTTTCTATTCTTTCTTTAGCTCTTTGAACATGTCTTATTCTATGTCTCTAGACGTACAATGATAATGAGTTAATACTCTTTGTGTCACCGCGTTTTTTGCCAATTCATCTACTATTTCATTTACAGTTATTCCACAATGGCTTTTTATCCATATTAACTTAACGGTTTTGCCGTGTTTCTGAAGTTCTTTAATTGTATTTATTATACATAACTCCATGTAATTTACTTATGATTTAGGATTTATAGCACTAATTTTACTTAAAGAACTTTTGATGTCACTATAATATATTATAAACTTTGAATAATTTATATTAGATAAATATTTTAGTCCTTCCATTATCGCTATTAATTTAGCGTGTATAATATACTCATAATCGAATTGGATTTAAATATTTTACTGTTTTTATTATTGTTATCCCAGCAGGCACATACTTATAAAACATTAATTTTCTTGATAAAGGCAAATTGCTATAGTTCTTTAACGAGTATACCTGAACTTGTTCCAGAGTATTAAAATCAATATTGTAATTTGGGTTTATGTCATATTTATATTGTCATTTTTGTATAGAAATCTACTATATTTGGAGTTCTCTTTTTTATTCAATACTTTTCTGTTAAGTCTGCTATGAACAGCTGGTGTATTTTGGATATTAAACTTGACCTTTTCTCGTACAATCTAACTAAAAGTCTGATGCCAAGTTTTTTTTCATGTTATATCCATTGGCATTTCATAGTATTCAACTTGTAGGTTACTAATCGGTGTACTTTTAGGGTTTTTATACAAAATCTAAGGCATTCATTAACGATTTTGTGTATTTTGGTTAAATGACACTGGGATGCGTCACTGTATAATATTGATCCATAGTCGATTATAGCTCTTATATTATTTTGAAATAGAAATATTTGGATATGATCCCCATCGTAAATATGATACGAATCGAAGAAGATTTATTCCCGTTTCTGTTTTTTAACTATATTGTCTATATGTTCTGTCCATAGAAGTTGTCTATCAAGAGTAATACCCAAATATTTAACATAACTTTGCACTAGATTGGAGACGGTGCTTAATTAGATGTGGTTAAGTATTTCTTTTCGTTTTCTTGTAAAAATATATAATTTAGTTTTGGAATCAGAGATATTTTAGTCCATATAATTCACTTCATGCTTCAATATGTTTGGCTCCTTCTTCAATGAATTTAGACTATTAATGGCTTAATATTGCTCCTTGAGTTGAACTATTTACCGCTAGCCTTAAACCAATTATATTACCACTTAACGATATATAAATTTTTCTACAGGTATATAATTTTATGGTTTTTTGAGATGAACATTCGGGAACACCTATTTGTGTCATTTTGTTATATAGTATACTTAAATTAACGTTGCTGTATGCTGATTTAACATCTAATAAAAGAGCTGTTACTGAAGAGTTTGATGTGAACGCTAAATTTATATATGTTACCAAATGGCTCACTGCTTCCACAGTCGAATGATTTTTTCGAAATTCAGTGTTTTTATATGCAGGAGCTTAATGAAATATCTCTATAAGATTCTGCCGAATCAGAATTTTGGTTTTTTGTAAGTATGAGAATCACTCGGTACTCTCTCTAACTATCTGGAATATCTTCTGATTGTCATATTAGATTAAAAAATTTTAATAGTATTTCTTTTCCTGTTTGATACAAATGTGCCAACATAATATAATGTATATTATATTTTTTCTCAAAAATTTCCTAACCCATTTTCCTTCGGTCACTGGATTTATTTGTGGTTTAAAGATGTTTTGTAAAGGTTTCACTTGATTCCACATATTTTTTATTGGTGTGCTGTTGTTTAAAGTTTCTCAAAAAATTCTCCATGCAATAAGCTTACTCTTTAAGTTGTTAGTGAAGTGAAGTTAACACATTCAGCTTTATTAACATTAGTATTTGAGTTTATAACAATAGCAAAATGATTTGATTTTAAAGTATTGTCCATAACATCTTATTCGAAACAATGACTAATATTTGTTGAGCACATTGTAAGGTCTATTGCAGATTTATTATTACTACTCGGTCTACGCAGCAAAGTTTCTTTACCGTTATTTAAAAGTACGAGATTATAGTCCTCAATAGCTTCTAACAGATTTTTTGCTATAGTGTCTACAGTACTACAACCCCAAATATAATTGTGGCCATTAAAATTATACCACCAACTATAAAAGATTAAAAAACTTTGTCCATTGATTTACCGCAATTTTGAGATTTGGTTTGACATAAATAGAATAAATATTAATCTTTTTACCGGTTTTAATTTTAATTGACATGCAATTACACATTAGGTCATTGGTTAGCTGAAAAGCAGGACTCTTATAAAAATTAATTATTGTTTCATAAGTATGGCTACTTCACTATATCCATCACCCCTATCATTCCTTAAAATATTATAACCCGTAAAGGTAATAAAGTTACTTTTCTTTAACCATGTTTCTGAGGTTAATCCTATATCTATTTTATTGTCATACAATTTTTTTTCCAAATAACCCTTATTTGTTTTAATTGACGGCACATTCCATTGAAGAAATGATATGTTAGATTTCACGATGTAATACAAATTGTAAAACATTGTTTTTCAATAATTCCAATATTTTTTCATCTAAATTGTGATTAATCTGATTTAAAGTTGTTGTAATAAAGTTTGCTATAATTTTTCCTATATTACTTTAATTATCGTTTTGTATCTGTGTTTTATTATGATAAATAGGGTTGTTAAAATTATAACAAGGCTGACTTCGTACTGTTGGTGTTTGCAAGATTTTTCTGTTCGCTTCCATTATTTCTTTGTCTACATTACTAGAATCAATATTAATTGGTATTTTTCGTTTATAAATTGTATATTTATTGGAAGTACTTTCTTGTTCTTTACTTACTGTTTTATAATATTTTCTATATTTATTATTAGTTTCGTAATATGTTATATTTTCAGTATTTATATTTTTTTAATATAATCCTGTTTTTCTTATTTCGTACAATTTGCTCCCTTGTCAGTAGCGCTATGTTGTCCTTTGCACAATACACAAAGTAAATTGTTCGGATTGGAACAATTTGATTTATTATGTTCTTCGCCGCATCTTTCACACCTGTCTTTTCCCCTACATTGACCAGTTATATGCCCAAATCTTAAGTACTTTAAACACTGTATAATTTTGGGTATGTAATTTTCATCCTCGTATATCATTTTTTTATTACGACGTGTTTAGGTATAGATTGACCTTTAAAAGTTACTATTACCGTTCGTTCCTGTGTTTACGTAGATAGTAGATTCATTTTCTTGTACCATTTTCCGCAATTATTCTTTTTACATGTAATTCTTCAACCTCCTTCCAAATCTAGGTTGAAATAAATAAAACAAATCATTCTCTAGTATCTCTTTATTTACCGATTTTATATCACCATTCTGTCGGTCAGATAGCCAAGCGGACTGGGCGGCCGGATTCTCATTCGCTTCACTGCGAGTGGTTCAGCGGATGTGAGTTCGATGTGAGTGTAAAATTCTTAATGAATCTGCGGCTTAGACTAGAATATGCTGGTGTCGGCCTATGGTGAAGCAGTACGGCAAGAGATAAGGGCTTGCAGCTCGGTGATACTCCTCCATAGATCCCTACCAGAAGGGCGTGTGCCGCCTAAACACCGGGTATATATATATATATATATATATATATATATATATATATATATATATATATATATATATATATATATAAATATATATATATATATAATATATATATATAATATATAATATAATATATAATAATAAGAGGATTATATATATAATATATATATATATATATATATATATATATATATAATCCTCTAAATTAACAGCTGATCTGGTAGATGAAAAAGGGGGTTGAGGTTAATTGGGTACACAGCTGATTGAAAGCCAAGTGTACTCTGTTCAACAGTTCATTATATTTCGGCAATTTTTATTGGCATCATCAGATGAGAGCTGCAATAATTTAAAAACATGTTAAAATACATTCAATAATTGTTTGTTGTCTATATCGTACTTGATTGAGTAACGGCAATGTGATTTATTTTAATGATATCCAAGTAGGTTGTGCGTACAATGTGGATTGCAGCTATTTTGGACATGTAACATTTAGTTGTATAATTTACGTTCACAATTAAAATATTAGAAACAAACACGATTCAAATTAAAAACAATTGCTTTTCGATATGTAATAAATAAGCATAAATTTCACTCAGATGCTCAACATATATCTGATTTCTTATTTATCCATTAGGGTGATAAATGATATCTCGAGGAAGAGTCTTTTATTGAGATTATTTTCCATTGCAAGAATCTTTGTTTTACTGTAGTTCATTGTGTGGTGTTCATCAGGTGCGTATTTTGCAAGGGAACATCTATCAGGATATAATCTACTGTCACTCTTGTGGGAAGTTATACGACTTTTTAGGTGTCTGTTGGTTTGGCCAATATATTGTTTGTTACAAATTCCATAAGGAATACAATAGACTGTATTCGATAATTGATCTTTAGGTATTTTATCTTTTAGTTTAGTGAATATCGAATTAATGTTTAACACTGTGTAATTAGCGATTTTTATGTTATCGTCAGCTGATTTAAAAATTCGTGTAAGTTTCGGTGTTAAGTCTTGTATGAACGGTAATCTAAAATATTTAAATGGAGTTAAATTAGTGTTACTGGTTGTGTCTATTGTAGGTGTTGCGTTCTGCACATACGATGACCTCAATATAACAATTGGGATCATCCTGAAGGGGGCGAGAAGATATTCTGTTCAATCTAGAACTCGCTGGTTTCCCCCTTTCGAAATGGGTATGTATATTCAAATAAAAGAAGAGAAATGAAAGGCAGTGGACTGTATAAAACTCTATTTTAAAAAGGTGTAAAATTAAACATAAATATACATAACCAAATATACCATTATAATTAAAGAAGAATATACAAACTTAACTATCAGCTACTATGAAACACCAACAGACACACCAAAAGACAACCATAAACAAACTACAACAGAAATGTCTATTCTATAAAAAAACCACTGACAAAACAAAAGACAAAACCTATCATAGCCGCAGACATACTATACATTAAAGATAAAAAACAAATTAATAATATTACAACAAAAACATAAAAATATGGATATACACGTATATATATATATATATATATATATATATATATATATATATATATATATATATATATATATATATATATATATATATATATATAGATATATATACACATATATATGTCAATGATATAAAAACATACAAACAATACAATCGGTGTTAAAGTACAAAAAATTTACAATACAGTAAATAAACCGCAAAACAAATGCAAAATGTCCAATTGACAAATGAGATAATGTTCCAAAAAAGTATCAAATAAATATACCAAGTGCACGTACTTGATATATGCAGCAAATCGTATAAAAATGGTGTATTGTTTCTTACCCCATGAAAAAGATAGCCCCAACACTATCGCAAAATTATGTCTTCAGCGACACTTTAACTACCTAAGTTTTGTGATGCACATTAGCGTCTTTCTTGGCCGATGCGGTATCAGGTACCCTTCGTCTTCAACATACACATCTGCATCGGTTGAGAGATGCATTTCGACTCTGGTTTTGTAACAAACGCAAACCCTTATTTTAACTTTAAAAACACATGTGACATGTAGAAATCGTCCCTTGTTATCTCGCAGATGGTCGTCTTGAAATGTTTAGCCTTATATCTTTTTTTGGCCCTTAAATACCGCTGTGCAATTGTATAATATACTTTGCATATTATGTAAATCTCAGTTTAAATATACGAGGAGGGTCGAAACTATTAAAAAGTCTATTAATATATTTACAAATGTTTATTTACAGTTGCGAAACAGCAACAGTAGGTGTAGTGTTTTTTGGTGTGTGGTTAGGGATGGTTTGTGTTACAGATAATCTATCATTTGTTGTATTGAATAGTATTTTAGTAAGTAATGTGTTTGGTATGAGTTGTCTCCTGGCTGTTGCAGGATTTTTAAGTTTTTATAATGGACCGATTGATGTGCAATCTGTAAAATTCTGTTTTTCATTTATTTTATAAGATTAATTTTTGCGCTGTGCTTATGATATTACCAATAGTTAATGTATCTTCCGGAGCTAATAGGTTTCCTATACCAATCTGTTGTTATTACGTTGTAACATTATATATAAATAAATATATATATATATATATATATATATATATATATACATATATATATACATATATATATATATATATATATATATATATACATATATATATATATATATATATATATATATATATATATATATATACATACAGTGTAGGTAAAATTTTAAGGTCGGTATGGTAAAATTTAACAGGATATCTAACGCAGATATAAAATCATATTTTCAACGAATTAGACAAAGATAACAATCATATTTCCCCTTCGTCTCCCCTCCCAAAATCCTTTTAACACTCATTGGCCATTGCCCATTAGTGAGACGATTAGTTCCGATCAGATATTCTCTGGTTCCGATCCTAATATACCTAAAAAGATAGAGGTGGGTCTTCTCGTTTTTTTAATTTTTATCGGAACCGTTTTTCGTAAACTGTAACTAGTTGATTGTTTACCAGTATTCAAATTAGCGAGTACACAAACATATTAGCTATTATCGTTTATGTGTATAAGTATTGAAATAAAAGAACCTAACGAAGGATATATTTATTGTAACTTGAAAAATAAATTAAATAATACAAATGGTACTTAAATAGTTACATTTACATTACACATTATTAAATCGCGAATCGTCTAAATTGACATTTAAAAACATAAGTTTTTCCAATTTTCTTGTTAATCGCGTTCTTCTTTTATTTAAAATTATACCAGATGTTAAACATGTGTTCACAAGGAAAAGATTTTGTTACAATACTACAACATTTTATGAATATAGTGGTTAAGTTAATGGACAGTTCCAATCTCCGTTCGAAATTGTTTGTGGGTAATATATCATCAGACAATTACATGTCGACTTCTTTTATACCTCTCGATACAGGTGTATGTTTAGATGAGTCATGTCCAATTAATTCATCAAAAATACACCATGGACTTAAGTCATCTTTATCAGTTTCTTTTTCTTGGACTGATTGATTTTCAAGATTAACTAAACTTTTCGTTTCATCCATTTTCCATAGTTAAAGAACCAGCTTTTAAAAAGTTTGCAGGGTGGATTCCTGGATATAAACCGCCAACAAGAAAAACTTTGTCAGGTTCATTACTTCAGGAATGTTATGTCAAAAGTGAGCAAATTATTAGATCGCAAGTTGTTAAAGAAGTAGAAAATATCTGTATTACTACTGACCTCTGGACATCTGGAGTAACTGAGAGTTACTTCGCATTAACAGGACAATATTTAACCGAAAATTTAGTATTCAAAACTTTTTTATTAGGCTGCTGCCATTTTTCTGGAAACCATAATCCAGAAAACAGCGATTACTGAAATTATTAATCAGTCGGGTCTAAAACGAAAAGTAAATTTTGCAGTAACTGATAATTCCTAAAATATGGTCAAAGCTATTAAATATGTTTTGTTTTATGATGATTGTGATTTATGATGATGATTAAATTTATTGGTGGGGGACGCACTTAAATGCTGTCGTGTACAAATAGATAAAATAAAAAGTCCTTTTTTCGACAATTCTGCAAAAAAACACATTTCAAAAAAGTACCTTATCTTCAGAAAGGCTGTTAAAGTATTAATTACAACAGAACACAGTTCCCAAACGGCCAATCCAAGACGTGGAAACTAGGAAGAACTTCACCTATTACATCTTAAAAAGAATGACCGAGTTAGAAGAGGCAACCCGTTTCACATTGGTATTAAATAATACAGACTTAGACTTAAACCTAATCTAAATAAAGAACACTGGATTATTGGTTCTCAACTTTCCCAAATTTTACGGCCGTTTAAAGAAATAACAAGTACAATGAGTGACCAAAAATACTTGAATGCTAGTTCAGTGATTGTTATGGTACGCTGCCTGCAAGAATCTTGCAATAAAATTTTAGCAAACGGCATACTTACATCCTTAGTATATGACATAGTACAATTACTAATATCGGGTTTAGCAAAAAGATTTAGAGGGATAGAACAGAGTGGCACATTGTCATTATGTACATTTATGGATTCACGATTTAACGTGCAGAACAAAACAAAAAGTTAAGAAGCTGGTTACTTCTATAATTAACGAACAAGAAGATTGTACTATTGAAAATCAACCAGTACAAGAAAAAGAAACCAATAAATATGACTTAAGTCCATGGTGTATTTTTGATCAATTAATTGAAGATGACTCATCTACACGTACACCTGCATGGAGAGTCCATTACAACGGTGGAAAAACCATCGCCATGTATATCCTAACTTAACCACTATATTCATAAAGTATTGTAAATGTGAACACATGTTCAAAATCTGGTTTAATTTTAAATAAAAAAGAATACGGTTAACAAGAAGTAAAGTAGAAAAACTTATGTTTTTATGTCAATTTAGACTATTCGCGATTTAATAATAACGTGTAATGTAAATGTAAGTCCGATTTACTATTTGTATTGTTTAGTTTAGAACAGAATATTTAAAACAGAATATTTAAAAATTGGAGGAAATACCACAGATCTGAGGCTTGAAAACGCAGTCATAAAAGGCTGCAACCAGTATAAATATCTAGGAAGCATCATATCAGCAGATGGCAGAGTTAAGATAGATGTACAAAACCGAATAACCCAAGGGAAAAAATGCATCCGAATACTGAATTCATTACTGTGGTCTAATAAAATAAAGATGCATACCAAACTTCGCGTATACAGAGCAATTGTAGAACCAATTACCACATATGGTGCCGAATGTTGGACGATGACAAAGAATGAACGAGATAAAGTAGACGTTGTGGAAATGGATTATCTTAGAAGGTCATGTCGAGTATCGAGAATGGAAAGAATCAGTAATGAGGAAATACGAAACCGTACAGGAATTAGAGATACTCTTTCAGATAGAATACAAGAAAGGCAATTACAATGGTATGGTCACGTGATGAGAATGGAGGAGGAGCGGTGGCCAAAGAAAGCCTTAATGTATGTTCCGCCAGAAAGAAGGAAAAGGGGAAGACCACCAAATTCCTGGAGAAGAGAAATTACAAAAACAATGCAATCTAGAGACTTAGAAGAGGGAGATTGGGGAGATAGGAAAAGATGGAGGCTGAAATGCGAGAAGCGGCAATCGCCGTAGGACCCCCGTTATATGATGATGATGATTGTTTAGTTTATTTTTCAAGTTATAATAAATATATCATTAGGTAGTTTCTTTCACTTCAAAAGATATACACATAAACGATAATAGCCGTTATGTTTATTTATGTAGGTACTATCTTACTTGAAACTACTTTTAAACAATCATAGTTACTTGTTTATGAAAATTAAAATTTTTAAATGCTTTTTAGCATTCAAAAAAATTTAAATTTTTTTGGAATCCTGAGAAAACTAACAAATATTTTTGAAAAATTTAAATGCAGAATGAAAGATTACATTATTACCGAGGGCCGAAGGTCCCTTAGAATAAACAAAAAGTTTTTTTAATGAGATATTTGAAATTAAAAATCACACTAAATTTTGTTTTTTTTTTTCATCCCTATAACTTATTAAAATAAACATTATAGAAGTTTTCAGGGACTTTCAGCTCTCGGTAATAATGTATTGTTTCATTCTGCGTTTAATTTTTTCAAAAATATTTATTAGTTTTCTCAGGATTCGAAAAAAATGAATGCATTTAAAAAACTTTGTCCCGAAATTTTGCTCCTACGCTGTTAACGATAAACTAGCACGACCCACCTCTACTTCTCGTTACTCGATCTTTTGACCAGACGACAATCTAGACTAGACGTTGCCAAATAAATTAGTGTATGAATATTTTTTAATTTGGCGTTATTGTATGCATGTTTAATTGTTTATTATTTCATATTGGGAAATTATTTTGATATTTAGATTTTTAGTTCGGAAATCGTACTTAAAATACGAAACATTAATAAATTTTATTTATATAAAACGATTTCCGAAATGGAAATCAAAATGTTATATTACAATTATTGTAAAGAAAACTTGTGGCATATTCCCAATAAAAAAACAGTAACCTGCCATTTAAATCAATTTCGCCCAAATTTGATTGTCTTGAGCATTTTATCTTCTTGATAGAACATTGTTCAAATGCAAAAAAAGACAATAGGTCAAATAAAACCAATAAGTTTGGCAACGTTGAATTTCCCCTTTTTTAATATTTCCATTCGGCGATATAAAGGGCGTACCTAATATACCTCTCTCTTTTTAAACAGCTGTTTCTCACTCCATCTCACGTAAGGTCCATACCGACCATAAAATTTTTCCTACACTGTATATATATATATATATACATATATATATATATATATATATATATATATATATATATATATATATATATATATATATATATATATATAATTTCAGTTGTTTTCCGGGTTTGAATCCGCGTTAAATAGTTTTGGATTTTAGAAAAACCATTGTTTTGACGACGTTTCGGCAAGGTCACACTTGCCATTGTCAAGTCAGATTAGTTCTGCTTCGTCGTGATGTTTCAGGAGAACTGATTTCTCGGCAAGTAATTTGATTAAACCTAGCCTATGAGAAATGTTCACCCCTAAGAATTACGATCGGGTGTAACAATTCATTGGAGCAAGGTGTGTTAACTCGAGTGTAGACAGAAGTCACCCCACCGTACTCCAATGCTCCAGACCATCCCTTTCCCCAATATAGCACTCTGATGCACTATAAAGGCACAACAATCATCCAAATGCCCTTCATGTGAAGGTCCTAGGTAATAGAAACCCAACATGGTTTCCTAACCGAATGCAAAAACTCTCAGGACAGCGCATCTCCGCTATATTCCTGTTATCTTAATGTGGCTTATCCGCGAACTAATATTGCTTACTTGGGCCTTAAGTCTTCGCTCTGAGTCCCGGCTCAGTTCGGCTACTTGGTGCTTAAGGGGTTGGGTCCTACGTGCTCGGGTTTTGGGGTTTTGTTGATGGGGTTTTTTGTTGATTTTTTTTGTAGGTCAGATTTCTCGGTCGCTGCACGTTAAGTTTAAATACCTTGTAGCGCTTCTTGTGATTGGTCCTGTGCGCAAAGTAAGCGGGGGTGTCTTCTTTGCTATTTTAATTTTTACTTTTTTCTGCAGAATTGGTTTCCACGTATTTGGGAGTCTTTGGGCATAATCTCTGGTATTTAAATTTTTCGGATGTTTTTCGATCTCTATGCCTTCCCTGATTACACGTTTGGCCTTATTTTCGATGTTGGCTAGCATTGTTGTTCCATTTAAGTCTATCTTGTGTACTGCGTGTATGGCATGTTGTGCTAGAAATGAAGTTTTCTCTTTTCTTTCGATGGCGTTTCGATGTTCTTCGCGTCTAGCTTGTATCCTTCGATTTGCTGTCCGATGTACGATTTATCGCAGTCCTCACACGGGATTCTGTATACACCTTGATTTTTCAATGCAACTTTCGTTTTTACCGATGGTAATATGGTTGTGATTTTTTGTTGGTGTTAAAAATAGTTTCTATTTTGTTTTTTCGTAGCATTCTGCTAATTTTGTCTGTCGTACCCTTTATATAGGGCAGGATAGTTTTTCCGTCTGGTTTTTCTTCTGGATCTTTGATTTTGTTTCGAGATTTCTGTGCCTTTTCAATCGTAGACATGGAGAAGCCATTTTTTCTTAGAGCTGTTTTGACTTTTTGCATTTATTCGTTCTTATGTTCCTTATCTGCCAGTTTTTCAGACCTTGTTATTAAGGATTTTATTACCGAATTTAATTGTGCAAGATGATGGTGTGAGTCTGCGTGTCAGTATCTGTCAGTATGAGTTGGTTTTCGATGTCCTGTGTCCTATGCTTCCGTCTTCTTTTCTAATAACTAACACATCTAGGAATGGAAGTTGTTGTTTATTCTCCCGTTACATGGTAAACTGTATTTTTGAATGGATATTATTAATGTGTTGTAGAAATTCATTAAAATTCTTTTCTCCATGCGTCCAGATAATAAATGTGTCATCAACATACCTAAGCCACAGTTTGGGTTTATGCTCTGCTGTTTCTATTGCTTTTGATACCATATCTTCCATAAAAAGGTTGGCTATTACGGGTGACAGTGGTGAACCCATCTGTGCCCCTTCAACTTGTTTGTACCTCTGGTCCTTGTAGATGAAATAGGTGTTGTTTAAGCAGTGCCTCGTCAGGTTTCTTGTATCCTGTGGTATTGGATATTTTCTACGTATAATTTCTAATGATTCTTCTACTGGCACATTGGTGAATAATGAGACTACATCAAAGCTCACTAATAAGTGTTCAGGTTCCAGAATAACGTCCTTGATACGGTCGATGAAGTGGCTTGCATTCTTGACGTAAGAATCCGCTTTCTCTGCAAACGGTTGTAGCTGGTCACAGCCATATATATATATATATATATATATATATATATATATATATATATATATATATATATATATATATATATATATATAATATATATTATATATATATATATATATATATATTATATATATATATATATATATATATATATATATATATTGCTATGATGTTTTTTTTATGTATGAGCAATGAGTGTTTTAAAATAACTATATAAGTAGTATAGGGTTTTTATCGCGGTTCTCAAAAAATTAGTTTGTAAGTACTTTTTTAAATTATCTTTATTATAATTATTATGAAATACACACACACACACACATATATATATATATATATATATATATATATATATATATATATATATATATATATATATATATATGTATATATATATGTATATATATATATATATATATATATATATATATATATATATATAATATAGACAATATAAATTTAGAATAACCTATCTTAAATTTGAAATTCTTACAATAATTAAATTATATTAACAAAATTTGCTACCTTTCTATCACTGAATGCCTAAATGAAACTGTTTTCCAAAATGAAGGGTTTAATCACCACTCAATATCTTCGTTTTCAGCCTCGATTATTCTTGTTTTTGTGAAATTACTTTTTCCAAATACACCGCAATGTTTTAATTATCAGCTTCCACCAATTTAAAATATTTTTTTTTCTTAATAGCATTTATGTTTCTTGTTTTTAATATACCAATCTCCAATCACCATATACATAATATACTTTTTAAATTCCTTTTAATCTCCAATCACCATGCACATACTGTACTGTATAATTAATACTCTAATACTGATCACTGTATACTATCTGCTTGTGCTATTTACTGACCATTTGATTGAATGATTGACTGCTTAATGAATGCACTGTCCAACTGTTTAACTGTCCAACTGTTTTAAGTTACTCTCATACTGTCTTCCTGTTACTGTCCTCTATCCTCCAAACCATCGAGTATTTATATCATTTTATTGTTCAAGAATATCCTTGAAATAAATCATATTCAAATTGTTCTATTTCCTAGATATGTTCTCGAATAGTCTACCTCGCAAATAGGGTTACCTTCCTTATATTGACTTCTTTTAGAGAATTCTTTACCCTTCTATCGAGATCAGATTCTACCAGATCAGAATGTAAACTTATATGTAAATTAAACACCTTAAATTAATACATAACACTATTTTACATCCGTAATCATATGTAAATTAAACATCTTAAATTAATAAATATCCCTATTTTACATTTGTAATTATTATTCAACTGTCACTTATTCAGTGTATATTTGGTTGCCTATGCATATAGCTCACTTAAATATATCATAATTATTAAAAAAAACTTTTTACACTTATTATATGCTAATTTCTGAAGAATACCCTCATATAAATAAAATTTTTTAATATTCTCTAGTATATAACTTATTTCTTTAATCACTATTTAAGTTCAAATTAGATTACCTTCATTTTTCCTATATTTATAATTATCTCAATATATATATATATATATATATATATATATATATATATATATAAATATATATATATATATATATATATATATATATATATATATATAATATATATATATATATATATATAAATATATATACAATATATATTTATATATATATATATATATATTATATATATATATATATTATATATATATATATATATATATATATATATATATATATATATATATATATTGAGATAATTATAAATATAGGAAAAATGAAGGTAATCTAATTTGAACTTAAATAGTGATTAAAGAAATAAGTTATATACTAGAGAATATTAAAAAATTTTATTTATATGAGGGTATTCTTCAGAAATTAGCATATAATAAGTGTAAAAAGTTTTTTTTAATAATTATGATATATTTAAGTGAGCTATATGCATAGGCAACCAAATATACACTGAATAAGTGACAGTTGAATAATAATTACAAATGTAAAATAGGGATATTTATTAATTTAAGATGTTTAATTTACATATGATTACGGATGTAAAATAGTGTTATGTATTAATTTAAGGTGTTTAATTTACATATAAGTTTACATTCTGATCTGGTAGAATCTGATCTCGATAGAAGGGTAAAGAATTCTCTAAAAGAAGTCAATATAAGGAAGGTAACCCTATTTGCGAGGTAGACTATTCGAGAACATATCTAGGAAATAGAACAATTTGAATATGATTTATTTCAAGGATATTCTTGAACAATAAAATGATATAAATACTCGATGGTTTGGAGGATAGAGGACAGTAACAGGAAGACAGTATGAGAGTAACTTAAAACAGTTGGACAGTTAAACAGTTGGACAGTGCATTCATTAAGCAGTCAATCATTCAATCAAATGGTCAGTAAATAGCACAAGCAGATAGTATACAGTGATCAGTATTAGAGTATTAATTATACAGTACAGTATGTGCATGGTGATTGGAGATTAAAAGGAATTTAAAAAGTATATTATGTATATGGTGATTGGAGATTGGTATATTAAAAACAAGAAACATAAATGCTATTAAGAAAAAAAAATATTTTAAATTGGTGGAAGCTGATAATTAAAACATTGCGGTGTATTTGGAAAAAGTAATTTCACAAAAACAAGAATAATCGAGGCTGAAAACGAAGATATTGAGTGGTGATTAAACCCTTCATTTTGGAAAACAGTTTCATTTAGGCATTCAGTGATAGAAAGGTAGCAAATTTTGTTAATATAATTTAATTATTGTAAGAATTTCAAATTTAAGATAGGTTATTCTAAATTTATATTGTCTATATTATATATATATATATATATATATATATATATATATATATATATATATATATATACAGGGTGGTGAATCGTCAAAAGGGCCATAGGAAATTCAATGAGAAAGTCTAAATTGTTGAATTCCTGCTTCCCTAATTATTTTACACCAAAAGTCATGGGAAACTATTTGTAGAGGACTCAAATATGTATCGAAAACAATTGTTAAAATTGTTCTACGACTTCGTATTCCAAAATTTTGCTAAAATATAATACATTTTTCAGGCCACCCCTAAAAGTCAGGCCAGACGCCGTGAAAAGAATGTGTATTACATGTTGCGTTTTGTCATATTGACATTTCTAATATTTGACAATATTTAAATCAACTATATTATATTTTTCTATGATTTAAATGGCCAAAATTTTGTGATTTATTATTTAAAAGAAAAGTTAAGTTGATTAAAAAATGTACTCAGTTAAGGAGAAAAAAGCAATAATAAAAATGTTTTATTCATGTTTTATTATAACATTTGTTATAGATTTATGTTTGGAAATTATCGTGTATTATTATTAGGAATAAAGATCACAGTATAACCCGACAAGCGAAAGCTGGCGGGTTGAGCGTAGAACAAATTGAAAAGTGGAAGGAATTGCTCATTTCTATTGCAGTCGGCTAGGAGTTCACATCGTGTATAACCGTTTAAGTACCTATACTATATACCTATAATCGCGAATAATTACCTCTCCTATCTGTCTTAGAATAATTCCTTTTTTATTTTCGCGCAACTCACCCGCCAGCTCTCGCTTGTCGGATTATAACAGTATATTGGAATTCATTGAATTGTTGTATAACTTAACTTAACATGGAATTAAATTTTAATGTATTAGAATATCTTACTTTAAATAAAGATCCGGTAGTGACAGGAAAAGGTTCGCGCTATTGCCTGAATACAACATTATGCGATTTTTCGTCAACTGAGCACATTTCATTATATTGATCGATTTGTAAACAATATAATTTATTGTTCATGAAGTAATATTGTTAAATACTAAGTAGTAGTATTTAGTAAAATTCATTGTTTGTAATTTAATCATAAAATAAAAAAATTGACAGTTCAAATTGTCAAACATCTGACATCATCACAATATCATGACAATATGATAAAACACACACGTTATAATATATTCTTGTATTACGTGTGGCCTAACTTTTAGGGGTGGTCTGAAAAATTTATTATATTTTTGCAAAATGTTGAAGTACATTTGATTCGTAGAACGGTTTTAACATTTGTTTGTAATTTAGAATTTAGTCCTCTACAAATAGTTTTTTATGACTTTTGATCTAAAATAATTAGGGAAGCAGCAATTCAACAATTTAAAATTTCCCATTGAGTTTCCTATGGCCCGTTTGACGATTCACCACCCGGTATATGTATATATATATATATATATATATATATATATATACATATACCGGGTGGTGAATCGTCAAACGGGCCATAGGAAACTCAATGGGAAATTTTAAATTGTTGAATTGCTGCTTCCCTATATATATATAATATAATTGATGGATTCGACCGTTACTTGATGGAAATTCATTTTATGTAACAATAAAACACGGAAAACTTTGTTTTCAAACTTCCACAAAATTTATTTTAACTCTTATCACTACAGCTGCTTTGGCTGATTGCCTTTCTCAAGTGATCTATTTTTGGCATGCGTTTACAATTTATAGTCTCTAATGAAATAGGTTGAGGCGGGGACAGATTTAAAATTCTTCACATTCAAAACAAAGGCCTTAATCTATCTTTGTTAGAATCTATGGAAATCAACAAATTAAAAAACACAGATATAATTCTGAGTGACCAACTTGAGACAAACAGTTCTCCCCTCCTCAACCTATTTCATTAGAGACTATAAATTGTAAACGCATGCCAAAAATGAATCACTTGAGAAAGGCAATTAGCCGAAACACCTGTAGTGATAAGAGTTAAAATAAATTTTGTGGAAGTTTGAAAACAAAGTTTTCAGTGTTTTATTGTTACATATATATATATATATATATATATATATATATATATATATATATATAGATATAGTATATATATATATATATATATATATATATATATATATATATATATATATATATATATATATTTATTGAGATCTGATCTGAGATTTATATCACCTTTCTTTTGAGTAAAAAACGTTGGAACATATGCCTCGTACTTTGTGCCTTTTAGATTTTCAACATTCAATTAATTTATTAGCACTAGCAAGATTATTACCTACCTTAAAATTAAACCTACAATAATTTTATTTCTACCAAATACCGTAATTTGTATAATATTATTTTTAATAATAATAATAATAATAATAATAATAATAGGAAATAACAGGAAAGATGTTTCCCGAGACTGAGGGTTTCCTACTTGCCATTCAGGATCAGGTTATTCCAACTAAAAATTACCTGAAATATATTGTTAAAGATCCTCAAGTACAAAATGACAAATGCCGATATGGATGCCAAGCCCAAGAAACCATCCAACATCTTACCGGTGGCTGCCAGGCATTTGTCGGTACTGATTCTAAAGAACGCCATGACTCAGTAGGAAAGATTATCCACCAAGAACTAGCTGACAAACTGGGACTTCTCCATACCGACCATCTTCCTTATTATCAATACGCTCCTGATAGAATGCTTGAAAATGACATCTACAAGCTATACTGGGACCGCACTGTGCTTACAGACCAACCAGTGGCCCATAATAGACCGGATCTCATACTAGTTAATAAACTTACTAGACAAACAACACTTATTGATGTGGCGATACCCAACACCAATAATTTAGTTGTTAAATACAACGAAAAGATCGCCAAGTACAGAGATCTAGAAATACAAATCAGGAGACAATGGAGAATGGAAAGTACCCAGACACTACCTATTGTTCTATCTACTACTGGTGTTATTCCCAAAAACCTCCTAGCGAACATAAAACAACTAGGTCTAAATGAACATCTTTATAAGGCCATGCAGAAAGCTGTACTCCTCGCGACGTCCAGATGTGTACGAAAATTTTTGGGAGATACTCCAACATACCAAGTCACCTAGGACTCGATAACATGGAAAGAGTCCCACCAGAGCTCAATCCTTTTGATACCGTAGGTATCTGGGATGAGTGAATTTTCCCCTTAGAGGGAGTGTGAGCCGTATGGCTAAATCTGGATAATAATAATAATTCATTCCTAACTCAGGGAACGACTTATTTAATACCGAAGGATCAAAATAACACCCAAGATCCAGCCAAATACCGCCCAATTACGTGTCTTCCAACTCTGTATAAATTGGTCACATCCTGTGTAGCCCAGCGTATCTACCAACACTGCGCTCTAAACAATATCATAGAACCTCAACAGAAAGGATGCGCTAAGGGCTCCATGGGTTGCAAAGAACAACTTATTATCGACTCAGTTATTTCTAACCAGGCATACACCAAAAAAAGGAACCTCTTCACTGCCTTTATTGACTATAAGAAAGCCTTTGACTCAGTACCGCATGAATGGCTGGTAGATATATTAAGAATATATAAAGTCGATGATAATATAGTGACCTTCTTAAGACATATAATGACAGATTGGAAGACTAAAATTCACCTCCAAATACCTGGTGAAAACAATATCGAAACGGAGAATATCGCAATTAACCGCGGCCTATTCCAAGGAGACTCGCTGAGTCCCTTGTGGTTCTGTCTAGCGATGAACCCACTATCCCAGCTATTAAACTCTAGTGACTCAGGTTTTAGCATTAAAAACAACAACAATGTAGTGGCAAAGCTTAATCATCTGTTGTATATGGATGATTTGAAACTAATGGCTTCCACTCGAAATCACTTAGATCAAATGCTAAAAACTGTGGAAACTTTTTCAAATGATATCAGTATGCACTTTGGGTTAGACAAATGTCGTGTATTAAATATAGTTAAGGGAAAGGTTCAGCCCGGGGGATTCGATATGCAAAATGGCCAAAACATCGAGGCTATGGGCGAAAATGATATGTATAAATATCTAGGAGTAAAGCAAGCGCGGAAAATTGACCATAAACAAACGAAAATCGAATTAACATCAGAGTTCATAAGAACAGTAAAACAGCTACTTCGCTCACATCTTAATAGTAAAAATCTGTTTAAGGCATTAAACACCTATGCATTTTCCGCGCTTAGCTACTCATTTGGTATTATTAAGTGGACTAAAACGGATATAGAAACTCTTCAGAGAAAAGTACGAACACACCTCACAAAGGCACAAAAACACCATCCTCGAAGTGCAGTAGAAAGAACGACATTACCGCGGTATTTAGGAGGACGAGGACTTATTGATATAAGCGAGCAATTAGAAAAACAGATTACTAATTTAAGAACTTATTTTCAGGTGCAGGCGGAGACATCTACTCTTCATCGCGCGATTTGTGCAGTAGCTGACACAACACCGATAAAACTGAGGGAACAAGAAATGCGCATAGACCATCTTACTAAGAACGAAAAAATGCGCATCTGGATGGGTAAACCTCTACACGGGCGACATCCGAATGAGGTCAGTCAAGACTATGTCGACAATATAGCGTCGAACTATTGGCTGACATCAGGAAAGATGTTCCCTGAAACAGAAGGTTCATTACTCGCCATTCAGGATCAGGTTATACCAACTAAAAATTACCTGAAATATATTGTCAAAGACCCTCAGGTCCAAAACGACAAATGCCGATATGGATGTCAAGCCCAAGAAACGATCCAACATCTTACCGGAGGCTGCCAGGCATTTGCTGCAACTGAATATAAGGAACGGCATGACTCAGTAGGGAAAATCCTCCATCAAGAGATAGCTATTAAACTGGGACTTCTACAAACAAACCATCTCCCATATTATCAATACGTTCCAGAAAGTATGCTTGAGAATGACAACTACAAGCTATACTGGGATCGCACTGTGCTCACAGACCAAACTGTAGCACATAATAGACCAGATCTCGTGCTAGTTAATAAACTAACAAGACAAACAACTCTAATCGATGTGGCGATACCTAACAACAATAATCTGCGTGTTAAGTACAACGAAAAGATCGCCAAGTACAGAGATCTGGAAATACAAATAAGGAGACAATGGAGAATGGAAAGTACCCAGACGATACCTATTATTCTTTCTACCACTGGAGTCATTCCGAAGAACCTCCTAGAAAATATAAAAAAGCTGGGTCTAAATGAACATCTATATAAGATCATGCAGAAATCTGTGCTACTTTCGACGTCCAGATGCGTGCGAAAATTTTTGGGAGATACACCGACGTACCAAGTCACCTAGGACTCGATAACATGGAAAGAGTCCCACCAGAGCTCAATCCTTTTGATACCGTAGGTATCTGGGATGAGTGAATTTTCCCCTTAGAGGGAGTGTGAGCCGTATGGCTAAATCGGGATAATAATAATAACCTGTGGGAGTTTTTTATCAGTTCTTCTATCAGGCGCGGCCCCCTGCGAATGGGGGATGCTTTCTGGGTATCCGTAGCGCAGATACCCAGAGGGTAACAGGAATACCTGTCGTGGAACAAAAACTGCCACCTGGCAGTAGGTATAAAATGCACACCCATGATAATGGAGAATAATAATTTATGTTTAGGGTCGCTGCCTGGGGATCGCCAGGGCACGTCTGGAGCCGGCGCTGGACGTGACAGCATGCGGGACGCCGGTGGCAGGGTGTTGAGGAGGCGGGCCCCTGTCATACAATCAGCTACAGCCCAACAACAACAACAACCACAAGTGAGCCAAACAACAACAAGAGCTCCACTCGCTGAAGGTGCTGCGCTGGAACATCAGCCGGCGCTCACACAAGCGGGACGACCGAGGCAGCGCATGAAATGGATTATGTCTATAAATGAAAACATTTTGCGCTTCTATTACAAGGTGACGAACCTCGGTCGAGAAACGATCGGATATAGACAACAACTGTATGCCGAATTTTGCAGGGAGTATCCAGAGATTGAAGTATCTGAACAGCGAATAGCAGATCAATACCGGGTAATTATAAGAAATAATCTTATTCCAGAAGCTAGACGCACTACCATTAGAAGCGAAGTCGAACGGGAGATTCATAACCAAGAGCTAGTTGTGGATCAAGACCATAATGAAATCCCAAATGAGCAGATTCCTGAGCCCCTTATACAAGACACTCAACCTGTTAATACCCAGCAGGACAACAACGAGTTGCACAATAGCCTGGTAAGAGAAATGGCACGTGCCATACAAGAGTTTAATGGTACAAACCCACTTAGCAGACCACCGCTACCAAAAATAAACTCTTGTAAGAAACTAGGTGCGCTGTTACAAATAATGAACACTGAAGTCCTACCCAATTATATCGTGGAAGCACATACATTAGAATATTTGCATATGCTGATTTACTGTGCAGCAACAGCAATTGCTAATGTTATGGGCATTAAGATCAGAACACGACGGGGAACTAATATCGGAAGGACTGAAAACAGAATTGCACCCTGGGAAAAAAGACTGCTGAGGAAAATTGAATTATTGCGCAGGGATATTGGGCAAATTACGGAATACATCCGAGGAGTAAGAAGTCGAAAACTAATTAAAAGAGCTGAAGAAATAATTCTGAACACTTCAAGACACTCACAACATGATCCAGAAAACAACACAGCTCAACACTGCCTAGACACATTAAAACAAAAACTCTCCGTTTATTCAGGTCGCTTAAGGAGATACAAAGTTAGTAACAACCGTAAATGCGACAATATACTTTTTGAGAATTCAGAGAAGGCTTTCTATAGGAAACTAAATTCCACTGTAGAAAATGTAAATAAATCCTACCCAAGCCAAGATGAAATTCATGAGTTTTGGGGAAATCAACTTTCGACGCCAGCTACCCATAACAACAATGCTGGATGGATTGAAGACACGGAGAACAATTGTCAACACTATAGGAATATTCCTTATGAACCTTTTACCACTGAAGAAGTCTTGAACATCATCAAAGAGCTTCATAACTGGAAATCTCCTGGACCAGACGGAGTTCAAAACTTCTGGTTAAAGAAGTTTTGGAGTCTTCATGAGCTTTTAACAGTATTTATTAATAATATTATTTCTAATTTACAGGAAATACCATCATTTCTTACTCAGGGAACCACTTATCTAATACCGAAGGATCAAAATAACACCCAAGATCCAGCCAAGTACCGCCCAATTACTTGTCTTCCAACTTTGTACAAATTGGTCACATCCTGTGTGGCCCGGCGTATCTACCAACACTGTGCTCTGAACAATATCATAGAGCCCCAACAGAAAGGATGCGCTAAGGGCTCCATGGGATGCAAAGAACAACTTATTATCGACTCAGTCATTTCTAACCAGGCATACACCAAAAAACGAAACCTGTTTACTGCCTTCATTGACTACAAGAAGGCTTTTGACTCAGTGCCGCATGAATGGCTTATAGATATATTGAAAATATATAAAGTCGATGATAATCTCGTGACCTTTTTGAAGCATATAATGACAAGGTGGAAGACTAAAATTCACCTTCAAATACCTGGTGAAACCAATATCGAAACTGAAGATATCGCTATTAACCGGGGCCTTTTCCAGGGGACTCGTTGAGTCCACTTTGGTTCTGCCTAGCGATGAACCCACTATCTCAGCTGCTGAACTCCACTGACTCAGGATTTAGCATCAAAAATAACAACACTGTTGTGCCGAAGCTTAATCATCTGTTGTATATGGATGATTTGAAACTAATGGCTTCCACTCGAAATCACTTAGATCAGATGCTAAAAACTGTAGAAACTTTCTCAAATGATATCAGTATGCATTTTGGACTAGACAAGTGCCGTATACTTAATATAGTCAGAGGAAAGGTTCAGCCCGGAGGTTTCGATATGCAAGATGGCCAAAACATCGAGGCAATGGGTGAAAATGATATTTACAAATATCTCGGAGTAAAACAGGCGCGGAAAATTGACCATAAACAGATGAAAACTGAACTAACTTCGGAGTTCGTGCGAAGAATCAGACAACTAAATCGGTCACATCTTAATAGTAAAAATTTGTTTAAGGTATTAAATACGTACGCCTGTTCCGCGCTCAGCTACTCATTTGGTATTATAAAGTGGTCAAAAACGGATATAGAGGGTCTTCAGCGGAAAGTAAGAACACTTCTCACAAAGGCGCAAAAACATCATCCACGTAGTGCAGTAGAGAGAACAACATTACCGCGGTATCAAGGAGGAAGAGGACTTATGGATATAGGTGAGCAATTAGATAAACAAATTGCTAATTTAAGATCTTATTTTCAGGTACAGGCTGAGACATCTACTTTACATCGAGCAATTTGCGCAGTAGATGACACAACGCCGCTTAAACTGAGGGACCAAGAAATGCGCACAAACCATCTGACTAAGCAAGAAAAAATGCGCACCTGGATGAGTAAACCTCTGCATGGGCGACATCTCAATGAGATCAACCAAGAATATGTCGACAATACAGCGTCGAACTATTGGTTGACATCAGGAAAGATGTTTCCCGAGACTGAAGGTTTCCTACTTGCCATTCAGGATCAGGTTATTCCAACTAAAAATTACCTGAAATATATTGTTAAAGATCCTCAAGTCCAAAATGACAAATGCCGATATGGATGCCAAGCCCAAGAAACCATCCAGCATCTTACCGGTGGCTGCCAGGCATTTGTCGGTACTGATTATAAAGAACGCCATGACTCAGTAGGAAAGATTATCCACCAAGAACTAGCTGACAAACTGGGACTTCTCCAACTCGACCATCTTCCTTATTATCAATATGTCCCTGACAGAATGCTTGAAAATGACAACTACAAGCTATACTGGGACCGCACTGTGCTCACAGACCAACCAGTCGCCCATAATAGACCGGATCTCATACTAGTGAATAAAATTACCAGGCAAACAACACTTATTGATGTAGCGATACCTAACACTAACAATTTGCTTGTTAAATACAACGAAAAGATCGCCAAGTATAGAGATCTGGAAATACAAATCAAGAGACAATGGAGAATGGAAAGTACCCAGACAGTACCTATTGTTCTATCTACTACTGGTGTTATTCCCAAAAACCTCCTAATGAACATAAAACAACTGGGTCTAAGTGAACATCTTTATAAGGCCATGCAGAAAGCTGTACTCCTCGCGACCTCCAGATGTGTACGAAAATTTCTGGGAGATACTCCGACATACCAAGTCACGTAGGGCTCGATAACGCGGAAAGAGTCCCACCAGAGCTCAATCCTTTTGATACCCTAGGTATCTGGGATGAGTGAATTTTCCCCTTAGAGGGAGTGTGAGCCGTATGGCTAAATCTGGGATAATAATAATATAATAATAATATAACTAATAGACGCGACATGATCAAAAGCGAAGTCGAACGGGAGATCCATAACATAGAGGAAGTAGTAGACCAAGTCCCTAATGAAATCATTAATGAGCAGATTCCTGAGCTTCTCATCCAAGAAACTCCACCTGATAATATACAACAGGAGAATAACGAGTTACACGATAGTCTGGTAAACGAGATGGCACGTGCCGTACAAGAGTTTAGTGGAACAAACCCACTTAGCAGACCACCGCTACCAAAAATAAACTCTTCGAAGAAACTAGGAGCGCTGTTACAAATTGTGAATACTGAAGTCCTACCCAATTATATCGTGGAAGCCCATACATTGGAATATTTGCATATGCTGATTTACTGTGCGGCAACAGCAATTGCTAATGTTATGGGCATTAAGATCAGAACACGACGAGGAACTAATATCGGAAGGACTGAAAACAGAATAGCACCCTGGGAACAACGACTGCTGAGGAAGATTGAATTACTGCGTAGGGACATTGGACAAATTACGGAATACATTCGAGGAGTAAGAACTCAAAAAGTAGTTAAAAGAACTAAAGAAATAATTCTGAACACTGGAAGACACTCACAACATGATCCAGAAAACAACACAGCTCGACACTGCCTGGACACACTAAAACAAAAACTCTCCGTTTATTCAGGTCGCCTTAGGAGATACAAAGTGAGTAATAACCGGAAATGTGATAATATACTTTTTGAGCATGCAGAGAAGTCTTTCTATAGGAAACTGAATTCCACTGTAGAAAATATAAATAAATCCTACCCAAGCCAAGAAGAAATTCATGAGTTTTGGGGAAACCAACTTTCGACACCAGCTACTCATAACAACAATGCTGGATGGATTGAAGAAACGACGAACAACTGTCAACACTACACTAATGTTCCCTATGAACCTTTCACCACTGAAGAAGTCTCGAACATTATCAAAGAGCTTCATAACTGGAAATCTCCTGGGCCAGACGGAGTTCAAAACTTCTGGCTAAAGAAGTTTTGGAGTATACACGAGCATTTAACAGTATTAATTAATCATGTTATTTTTAATCCGCAGGAAATACCATCATTTCTTACTCAAAGAACCACTTATCTAATACCAAAGGATCAAAATAACACCCAAGATCCAGCCAAGTACCGCCCAATTACTTGTCTTCCAACTTTGTACAAATTGGTCACATCCTGTGTAACCCAGCGTATCTACCAACACTGTTCTCTAAACAATATCATCGAGCCTCAACAGAAAGGATGCGCTAAGGGTTCCATGGGCTGCAAAGAACAACTTATAATCGACTCAGTCATTTCCAACCAGGCGTACCGAAAAAAAAGGAACCTTTTTACCGCCTTCATCGACTACAAGAAGGCCTTTGATTCAGTACCGCATCAATGGCTGATAGATATATTGAAAATATATAAAGTCGATGTTAATATAATGACCTTTTTAAAGCATATAATGACGGAGTGGAAGACTAAAATTCACCTTCAAATACCTGGTGAAAAAAACATCGAAACTGAAGATATCCCAATTAACCGGGGCCTTTTCCAAGGGGACTCCTTGAGTCCTCTTTGGTTCTGTTTAGCGATGAACCCACTATCTCAGCTACTGAACTCCACTGACTCAGGATTTAGTATCAAAAATAACAACACTGTTGTGGCGAAGCTTAATCATCTGTTGTATATGGATGATTTGAAATTAATGGCTTACACTCGAAACCACCTAGACCGGATGCTAAAAACTGTTGAAAATTTCTCAAATGATATTAGTATGCACTTCGGTCTTGACAAGTGCCGTGTCTTAAATATAATCAAAGGAAAGGTTCAGCCCGGCGGATTCGATATGCAAAACGGCCAGAACATCGAGGCCATGGGTGAAAATGATATGTATAAATACCTCGGAATAAAGCAAGCGCGGAAGATTGACCATAAGCAAATGAAAACTGAGATAACAACTGAGTTTATACGAAGGGTAAAACAGCTGCTTCGTTTACACCTTAACAGTAAAAATTTGTTTAAGGCACTAAACACCTACGCATGTTCCGCGCTTAGCTACTCATTTGGTATTGTTAAGTGGACAAAAACGGATATAGAAAATCTTCAGCGAAAAGTACGAACGCACCTTACAAAGGCACAAAAACACCATCCTCGAAGTGCAGTAGAAAGAACGACATTACCGCGGTATTTAGGAGGTCGAGGACTTATGGATATAAGCGAGCAATTAGAAAAGCAGATTACTAATTTAAGAACTTATTTTCAGGTGCAGGCGGAGACATCTACTCTTCATCGCGCGATTTGTGCAGTAGATGACACAACACCGATCAAACTGAGGGAACCAGAAATGCGCATAAACCACCTTACTAAGAACGAAAAAATGCGCACCTGGATGGGCAAGCCTCTGCACGGGCGACATCCCAATGAGGTCAGTCAAGACCATGTCGACAGTATAGCGTCGAACTATTGGCTGACATCAGGAAGGATGTTCCCCGAAACAGAAGGTTCACTACTGGCCATTCAGGATCAGGTTATACCAACCAAAAATTACCTGAAATATATCGTCAAAGACCCTCAGGTCCAAAATGACAAATGCCGATATGGGTGCCAAGCTCAGGAAACCATTCAACATCTTACCGGGGGCTGTCAGGCATTTGCTGCAACTGAATATAAGGAACGGCACGACTCAGTAGGAAAAATCCTTCATCAAGAGATAGCTATCAAACTGGGACTTCTTCAAACAAACCATCTTCCATATTATCAATATGTTCCTGAGAGTATACTTGAGAATGACAACTACAAGCTATACTGGGATCGCACGGTGCTCACAGAGCAAACAGTGGCACATAATAGACCAGATCTCATACTAGTCAATAAACTTAAGAGACAAACAACATTAATTGATGTGGCGATACCCAACAACAATAATCTTCGTGTTAAACAGAACGAAAAAATCGCCAAGTACAGGGATTTGGAAATTCAAATACGAAGACAGTGGAAAATGGAAAGTACCCAGACAATACCTATTATTCTCTCTACTACTGGAGTCATTCCAAAGAACCTCCTAGAAAATATAAAAAAGCTAGGTCTGAATGAACATCTCTACAAGACCATGCAAAAAGCTGTACTACTCTCAACATCCCGATGTGTACAAAAATTTTTGGGAGATACTCCAGCATACCAAGTCACCTAGGGCTCGATAACACGGAAAGAGTCCCACCAGAGCTCAATCCTTTTGATACCGTAGGTATCTGGGATGAGTGAATTTTTCCCTTAGAGGGAGTGTGAGCCGTATGGCTAAATCTGGGAAATATAACTAAATAATATACTAATAACCTGTGGGAGTTTTTATCAGTTCTTCTATCAGGCGCGGCCCCCTGCGAATGGGGGATGCTTTCTGGGTATCCGTAGCGCAGATACCCAGAGGGTAACAGGAATACCTGTCGTGGAACAAAAACTGACACCTGGCAGTAGGTATAAAATGCACACCCATAATAATGGAGAAAAATAATTTATGTTTAGGGTCGCTGCCTGGGGATCGCCAGGGCACGTCTGGAGCCGGCGCTGGACGTGACAGCATGCGGGACGTCGGTGGCAGGGTGTTGAGGAGGCGGGCCCCTGTCCTACAATCAGCTACAGCCCAACAACAACAGCAAGAACAACCACAAGCGAGCCAAACAACAACAAGAGCTCCACTCGCTGAAGGTGCTGCGCTGAAACATCAGCCGGCGCTCACCCAAGCGGGACGACCGAGGCAGCGCATGAAATGGACTGCGTCCATAAATGAGAATATTTTGCGCTTCTATTACCAGGTGACAAACCTCGGTCAAGAAACGATCGGGTATCGACAAAATCTCTATGCCGAATTTTGCAGGGAGTACCCAGAAATTCAAGTAACTGAACAACGAGTTGCTGATCAATACCGGGTAATTATAAGAAATAATCTTATCCCAGAGGCTAGACGCAATACCATCAGAAGCGAAGTCGAACGGGAGATTAATCACCAAGAGGTAAATGTAGATCAAGTCCCTAATGAAAGACATGAGCAGATTCCTGAGCTTACCATACAAGAAACTCAACCTGATAATACACTACAGGACAACAACGAGTTACGCGATACTCTGGTAAGCGAAATGGCACGAGCTGTACAAGAGTTTAATGGAACAAATCCACTTAGTAGACCACCGCTACCAAAAATAAACTCTTCTAAAAAACTAGGTGCTCTGTTACAAATTATAAATACTGAAGTCCTACCCAATTACGTCGTAGAAGCCCATACGCTGGAATAATTGCATATGCTTATTTACTGTGCAGCAACAGTAACAGCTAATATAATGGGAATTAAGATCAGAACACGACGGGGTACCAATGCCGGAAGGACTGATAACAGAGTTGCACCCTGGGAGAAACGGCTTCTAAACAAGATTGAATTACTGCGTAGGGACATTGGTCAAATGACAGAATATATACGAGGAACAACAAGTAGAAAAGTCATTAAAAGAGCTGATCAAATAATGCTAAGCACTGCAAGACACTCGCAATATGATCCAGTAAACATCACAGCCCATCAGTGCCTGGATACATTAAAACAAAAACTCTCCGTTTATTCCGGACGACTAAGGAGGTACAAGGTTAGTAACAGCAGGAAAAGTGACAATGCGCTTTTTGAGCATGCCGAGAAGGCATTCTATCGGAAACTTAATTCCACTGTCGAAAGTGCCAATAAATCATACCCAAGCCAAGAAGACATTCAGGAGTTTTGGGGAAATCAACTTTCCACACCAGCTGCTCTTAACACCAATGCTGGATGGATAGAAGATACGACGCACAACTGTCAACACTACCGCACAACTGTTTATGAACCCTTCACCACAGAAGAAGTCTCTAATATCATCAAAGAGCTTCATAACTGGAAATCTCCTGGACCAGACGGGGTTCAAAACTTTTGGCTTAAGAAGTTCTGGAGTGCTCATGAGTGCCTGTCAACATTAATTAATCGCGTTATTTCTAATCCGCAGGAAATACCATCATTCCTAACTCAGGGAACGACTTATTTAATACCGAAGGATCAAAATAATACCCAAGATCCAGCCAAATACCGCCCAATTACGTGTCTTCCAACTCTGTATAAATTGGTCACATCCTGTGTAGCCCAGCGTATCTACCAACACTGCGCTCTAAACAATATCATAGAACCTCAACAGAAAGGATGCGCTAAGGGCTCCATGGGTTGCAAAGAACAACTTATTATCGACTCAGTCATTTCTAACCAGGCATACACCAAAAAAAGGAACCTCTTCACTGCCTTTATTGACTATAAAAAAGCCTTTGACTCAGTACCGCATGAATGGCTGGTAAATATATTAAGAATATATAAAGTCGATGATAATATAGTGACCTTCTTAAGACATATAATGACAGATTGGAAGACTAAAATTCACCTCCAAATACCTGGTGAAAACAATATCGAAACGGAAAATATCGCAATTAACCGCGGCCTTTTCCAAGGAGACTCGCTGAGTCCCTTGTGGTTCTGTCTGGGCAATGAACCCACTATCCCAGCTATTAAACTCTAGTGACTCAGGTTTTAGCATTAAAAACAACAACACTGTAGTGGCAAAGCTTAATCATCTGTTGTATATGGATGATTTGAAACTAATGGCTTCCACTCGAAATCACTTAGATCAAATGCTAAAAACTGTGGAAACTTTTTCAAATGATATCAGTATGCACTTTGGGTTAGACAAATGTCGTGTACTAAATATAGTCAAGGGAAAGGTTCAGCCCGGGGGATTCGACATGCAAAATGGCCAAAACATCGAGGCTATGGGCGAAAATGACATGTATAAATATCTAGGAGTAAAGCAAGCGCGGAAAATTGATCATAAACAAATGAAAATTGAATTAACATCAGAGTTCATACGAAGGGTAAAACAGCTACTTCGCTCACATCTTAATAGTAAAAAATTGTTTAAGGCATTAAACACCTACGCATTTTCCGCGCTTAGCTACTCATTTGGCATTATTAAATGGACTAAAACGGATATAGAAAGTCTTCAGAGAAAAGTTCGAACACACCTCACAAAGGCACAAAAACACCATCCTCGAAGTGCAGTAGAAAGAACGACATTACCACGGTATTTAGGAGGACGAGCACTTATTGATATAAGCGAGCAATTAGATAAACAGATTAATAATTTAAGAACTTATTTTCAGGTGCAGGCGGAGACATCTACTCTTCATCGCGCGATTTGCGCAGTAGATGACACAACACCGATTAACCTGAGGGAACAAGAAATGCGCATAAACCATCTTACTAAGAACGAAAAAATGCGCATCTGGATGGGTAAACCTCTGCACGGGCGACATCCGAATGAAGTCGGTCAAGACTATGTCGACAATATAGCGTCGAACTATTGGCTGACATCAGGAAAGATGTTCCCTGAAACAGAAGGTTCATTACTCGCCATTCAAGATCAGGTTATACCAACCAAAAATTACCTGAAATATATTGTCAAAGACCCTCAGGTCCAAAACGACAAATGCCGATATGGATGCCAAGCCCAAAAAACGATCCAACATCTTACCGGAGGCTGCCAGGCATTTGCTGCAACTGAATATAAGGAACGGCATGACTCAGTAGGGAAGATCCTCCATCAAGAGATAGCTATTAAACTGGGACTTCTACAAACAAACCATCTCCCATATTATCAATACGTTCCAGAGAGTATGCTTGAGAATGACAACTACAAGCTATACTGGGATCGTACTGTGCTCACAGACCAAACTGTAGCACATAATAGACCAGATCTCGTGCTAGTTAATAAACTATCAACACAAACAACTCTAATCGATGTGGCGATACCTAACAACAATAATCTGCGTGTTAAGTACAACGAAAAGATCGCCAAGTACAGAGATCTGGAAATACAAATAAGAAGACAATGGAGAATGGAAAGTACCCAGACGATACCGATTATTCTTTCTACCACTGGAGTCATTCCGAAGAACCTCCTAGAAAACATAAAAAAGCTGGGTCTAAATGAACATCTATATAAGGTCATGCAGAAAGCTGTGCTACTTTCGACGTCTAGATGCGTGCGAAAATTTTTAGGAGATACACCGACGTACCAAGTCACCTAGGACTCGATAACATGAAAGAGTCCCACCAGAGCTCAATCCTTTTGATACGGTAGGTATCTGGGATGAGTGAATTTTCCCCTTAGAGGGAGTGTGAGCCGTATGGCTAAATCTGGATAATAATAATAATAATAATAAGATATCAGTATGCATTTTGCATTTTGGACTAGACAAGTGCCGTATACTAAATATAGTCAGAGGAAAGGTTCAGCCCGGAGGTTTCGATATGCAAGATGGCCAAAACATCGAAGCAATGGGTGAAAATGATATTTACAAATATCTCGGAGTAAACCAGGCGCGGAAAATTGACCATAAACAGATGAAAACTGAACTAACTTCGGAGTTCGTGCGAAGAATAAGACAACTAAATCGGTCATATCTTAATAGTAAAAATTTGTTTAAGGCAATAAATACGTACGCCTGTTCCGCGCTGAGCTACTTATTTGGTATTATAAAGTGGTCAAAAACGGATATAGAGGGTCTTCAGCGGAAAGTAAGAACACTTCTCACAAAGGCGCAAAAACATCATCCACGCAGTGCAGTAGAGAGAACAACATTACCGCGGTATCAAGGAGGAAGAGGACTTATGGATATAGGTGAGCAATTAGATAAACAAATTGCTAATTTAAGATCTTATTTTCAGGTACAGGCTGAGACATCTACTTTACATCGAGCAATTTGCGCAGTAGATGACACAACGCCGCTTAAACTGAGGGAACAAGAAATGCGCACAAACCATCTGACTAAGCAAGAAAAAATGCGCACCTGGATGAGTAAATCTCTGCATGGGCGACATCTCAATGAGATTAACCAAGAATATGTCGACAATACAGCGTCGAACTATTGGTTGACATCAGGAAAGATGTTTCCCGAGACTGAAGGTTTCCTACTTGCCATTCAGGATCAGGTTATTCCAACTAAAAATTACCTGAAATATATTGTTAAAGATCCTCAAGTCCAAAATAACAAATGCCGATATGGATGCCAAGCCCAAGAAACCATCCAACATCTTACCGGTGGCTGCCAGGCATTTGTCGGTACTGATTATAAAGAACGCCATGACTCAGTAGGAAAGATTATCCACCAAGAACTAGCTGACAAACTGGGACTTCTCCAAACCGACCATCTTCCTTATTATCAATATGTCCCTGACAGAATGCTTGAAAATGAAAACTACAAGCTATACTGGGACCGCACTGTGCTCACAGACCAACCAGTGGCCCATAATAGACCGGATCTCATACTAGTGAATAAAATTACCAGGCAAACAACACTTATTGATGTGGCGATACCTAACACTAACAATTTGCTTGTTAAATACAACGAAAAGATCGCCAAGTATAGAGATCTGGAAATACAAATCAAGAGACAATGGAGAATGGAAAGTACCCAGACAGTACCCATTGTTCTATCTACTACTGGTGTTATTCCCAAAAACCTCCTAGCGAACATAAAACAGCTGGGTCTAAATGAACATCTTTATAAGGCCATGCAGAAAGCTGTACTCCTCGCGACCTCCAGATGTGTACGAAAATTTCTGGGAGATACTCCGACATACCAAGTCACCTAGGGCTCGATAACACGGAAAGAGTCCCACCAGAGCTCAATCCTTTTGATACCGTAGGTATCTGGGATGAGTGAATTTTCCCCTTAGAGGGAGTGTGAGCCGTATGGCTAAATCTGGGTTAATAATAATAATAATATATAATAATATTATTTTTTTTTAATTTTATTATATTATATTATATTATATTATATTATATTATATTATATTATATTATATTATATTATATTATATTATATTATATTATATTATATTATATTATATTATATTATATTATATTATATTATATTATATTATATTAATTATATTATATATATATTATATATTATATTAATTATATTAATTTTTAAAGCATATAATGACGGAGTGGAAGACTAAAATTCAACTTCAAATACCTGGTGAAAAAAACATCGAAACTGAAGATATCCCAACTAACCGGGGCCTTTTCCAGAGGGACTCCTTGAGTCCTCTTTGGTTCTGTTTAGCGATGAACCCACTATCTCAGCTACTGAACTCCACCGACTCAGGTTTTAGTATCAAAAATACCAACACTGTTGTGGCGACGCTTAATCATTTGTTGTACATGGATGATTTGAAATTAATGGCTTCCACTCGAAACCACCTAGACCAGATGCTAAAAACTGTTGAAAATTTCTCAAATGATATTAGTATGCACTTCGGTCTTGACAAGTGCCGTGTCTTAAATATAATCAAAGGAAAGGTTCAGCCCGGCGGATTCGATATGCAAAACGGCCAGAACATCGAGGCCATGGGTGAAAATGATATGTATAAATACCTCGGAATCAAGCAAGCGCGGAAGATTGACCATAAGCAAATGAAAACTGAGATAACAACTGAGTTTACACGAAGGGTAAAACAGCTGCTTCGTTCACACCTTAACAGTAAAAATTTGTTTAAGGCACTAAACACCTACGCATGTTCCGCGCTTAGCTACTCATTTGGTATTGTTAAGTGGACAAAAACGGATATAGAAAATCTTCAGCGAAAAGTAAGAACACACCTCACAAAGGCACAAAAACACCATCCTCATAGTGCAGTAGAAAGAACAACATTACCGCGGTATTTAGGAGGTCGAGGACTTATGGATATAAGCGAGCAATTAGAAAAACACATTACTAATTTAAGAACTTATTTTCAGGTGCAGGCGGAGACATCTACTCTTCATCGCGCGATTTGTGCAGTAGGTGACACAACACCGATCAAACTGAGGGAACCAGAAATGAGCATAAACCACCTTACTAAGAACGAAAAAATGCGCACCTGGATGGGCAAGCCTCTGCACGGGCGACATCCCAATGAGGTCAGTCAAGACCATGTCGACAGTATAGCGTTGAACTATTGGCTGACATCAGGAAGGATGTTCTCCGAAACAGAAGGTTCACTACTGGCCATTCAGGATCAGGTTATACCAACCAAAAATTACCTGAAATATATCGTCAAAGACCCTCAGGTCCAAAATGACAAATGCCGATATGGATGCCAAGCTCAGGAAACCATTCACCATCTTACCGGGGGCTGTCAGGCATTTGCTGCAACTGAATATAAGGAAAGGCACGACTCAGTAGGAAAGATCCTTCATCAAGAGATAGCTATCAAACTGGAACTTTCTCAAACAAACCATCTTCCATATTACCAATATGTTCCTGAGAGTATACTTGAGAACGACAACTACAAGCTATACTGGGATCGCACGGTGCTCACAGACCAAACATTGGCACATAATAGACCAGATCTCATACTAGTTAATAAACTAAAGAGACAAACAACAGTAATTGATGTGGCGATACCCAACAACAATAATCTTCGTGTTAAACAGAACGAAAAAATCGCCAAGTACAGGGATTTGGAAATTCAAATACGAAAACAGTGGAAAATGGAAAGTACCCAGACAATACCTATTATTCTCTCTACTACTGGAGTAATTCCAAAGAACCTCCTAGAAAATATAAAAAAGCTAGGTCTGAATGAACATCTCTACAAGACCATGCAAAAAGCTGTACTACTCTCAACATCTCGATGTGTACGAAAATTTTTGGGAGATACTCCAGCATACCAAGTCACCTAGGGCTCGATAACACGGAAAGAGTCCCACCAGAGCTCAATCCTTTTGATACCGTAGGTATCTGGAATGAGTGAATTTTCCCCTTAGAGGGAGTGTGAGCCGCATGGCTAAATCTGATAATAATAATAATCTCGAGAAAAGATTAGCCCACAACCTTTCAACTCATATAGTCTTTATAGATATGACAAAGGCTTACGATAGTCTACCACTTTCAATGCTTTGGGTAGCAATGGAAAAACAAGAAATAAGCAAAAAAATATACAAGCAGTACAACAGCTCTACAAAAATATGACGGCAAACATTAAAACTGGAAATAGATTAACTTGAAAAATTTTTATTAGTAAGGGCCTAAAGCAAGGCTGCTGCATAGCACCTATACTTTTCAAAATATATCTAAATGAGGCACTTTCACAAAGTGCTGTAATATGGGCATCCCAATCGGAGATGATAGATTGTACACGATACACTTCGCTGACGACCAAGCCATTCTAGCTAAAGACGAGAGTGATGTAGGCTACATGCTTAGAAAACTGGAAGATGAGTACACCAAATGGGACCCCACAATTAATATACAAAAAACTGAATACTTAGTTGTAGGAGATAACCCAGAAAGCCTACAAATCGAAATGGGAACTATAAAACCAACAGACAATTTTAAGTACTTAGGAGTTCTAATAACATCAAAAACAGGAAGTAGCAAAGAAATGCATTCCAGGATTGGCCAAGCAAGATCAGCCACCAGACAGCTACACGGATTATTATGGAATAAAAAAATAACAATAAAGCAAATAAAAGAAGAATTTATAAAACAATAATAGAAAGTATTGGACTGTACGGCGCCGAACTCTGGGAAATAAACCAAAAAAACAAATCAAAAATTAAGGAATGAACTACTAGAGACGATGTTCCCAAATCACTAGACTTGATAGGGTGAAAAACGAAGATATTCGGAGAGAAATGGAAATCGATCTAGACATAATAAACACAATCGAAGCCAAAAGACTTGGTATGGACACCTTCAGAGAATGCCGGAAAATAGATGGCCAAAAATATAGAAGAATGGACTCCGCCAACTAGAAGAAAACGAGGTAGACCAAGACGATCCTGGAGAGACGATGTCGACAATGCAATGACCGCCAGAGATCTAACAACTGAAGATTGCTTCGACAGAAAACGCTGGAAATTAGGTTGCGAGAAGCGGCGCCAGCTGTAGAACGTACTATCTCGTACAGAACGTACGAGACGTAAAATTTCAGGTACAGAACGTAAAATTAATTGGGCCGTGTCTATGCTGTGTAATTTTCTGATATTACCGTTTTTATTTTCTATATTATGTACTATGTATGGTGCATTATATCCTAATTTATATCTATTATTTAATCTTAAATTTATTACTTTATTTAAATGTAGATTACCTGATCTATATATTTTAATTATTATTATTATTGAGTTATTGCCTCGACAACTATGATCATTGGCATGGTATAGTCAGGTACCTAGTGTAGTGTGTGTGTGTGTGTGTGTGTGTGTGTGTGTGTGTGTGTGTGTGTGTGTGTGTGTGTGTGTGTGTGTAGAGTAATTGTCTTGATAATTAGCAAAATCGACGTCATTGTCTTTGCTAAGAGACGCTAATTGTATCCGAACGTCTGCGGTCCCTCTGGTGAGTACCGATCGCACAAGGATAGAAATTATTTTCATTTATTAATTTTTAATAAACGAAAATTTCCACCCAGGTGGGATTCGAACTCACGACCTTTAGGTTCAAAGGTAGGCGCTCTTACCACTGAGCCACAGAGGGGGTTTATATATTTTAATTAATTTGGTCAAAGTTGCATTATTATTAAAATCAAATTGGTTCATTATTGGAGTTAGTTATTTGGCTATTTTCGTTTGTTACGAAAAAAGCCAAATTTCTTCCATGTCGATTTTTTACAGATTTCACATCCTACACACGAAATATTATATACTTTCTTATAGACCACTAGTTTAATACGTCTTAACACTATCAGTGATACCGTAAAAGTGAAGATAAATCTTTAAGATTAATATTTTTTGGGAGAGCTTTTAAATATCCGCCTTTCGATTTGACGTTTATTTGACAGTTTTATAATATTTATTTATTATAATAATATTTTAAATAAAGAAAAAAAAAATAACAATAAAAAGCGACTTGAGAAAAGATTTGTACATCCCGTAGTTATTGGCTGCTTTGTTTTGGATAATTTTGCAATGAAAATACGTCAAATGTTATTACTTTAATGTTGTACCCCAGTTAACAAAAAAGAAAGCAAATTTAGTCCATTAGAACCCGAGATATGTCAGTTTTGTCAATGACTTTTTCTCATAAAATATTGGTTAGTTTTGCCCAATAGCTATAAATTTAATTAATAAATGTAATTTTTTTAAACTCTTCTTCCTTAGGTTATTAATATACATAACAAAGAAAAAAAGCTGAGGATTATTGGGATATATATACAGTGGAACCTCGATTATCCGTCAGGGCACCGGACCAAGGGTATGACTGATAATCAAAAAGACGGTTAACAGAACATTAAAAAAAATTCATGGTATAACTCTAAAATTTTATTTGTATGTTTTTTGACAATATAAGAGGGATTTATGTTAGTACAGTCGAATAAATTTAATTTAAAATATTCCGAAATCTTTATTTGTTTTATTGTTACTTCACATTTTGCAACGGTTAAATTTCTTAATCGACGTAAAATCATCAAATCTAAGGCACACTTGATGAATTGTTGTATGTGCGATGCAGCTTCTCTAGCTTCTTTACGCAAATATTTGTGAGTTGCAATAACATCATTAACATCGCCACCATCAAAGTATGTGTCAGCTTCTGAATCAGTTTCGTCCGCCTCTGTTGCCATTTCAACATTTCATCATATTTTTTTTTTATTGTCTAGGTTTCATCCGGCCATCGAACGATTCCATTTACGAATGATAGCATTCCGTCAGCATTTTTCTTTAAATCATTGATTATTGTTCTCGGAATATCACACTTTTTGCTTAATGCGACTAAGTGACACAATCAATGTTCGAAATTGAATCAAATTGAATTTTGACACACATATTGACTGTAATAATGATTGTACTCTGCAATTTTATTTTCGACTTGCGATTCTAAAAATAAAACTCTAAAAGCACGGTATCATTTATCATTACCTATTTTAATTGTAATTGAATCCAGGGCCCTGAATAAGAACAATAATGCGGTGGTGGCATAAGTTCACGTGCACCTTTCAACGAATTTCGTTTGGCTCATCGCAATGCTCAAACAAAATAAATTGATGACTAAATTTTTACTTATGTTGTCAATATAACTTATGAATGTACCCTGACGGTTAACAGAGGCGACGGTTAATAGAGAGACGGATAATGAGGTTCCACTGTAGTCAAATTATCTGGATCGACCTTAGAATTCAGCTTATTTTTCAAAAAAATTTATAAACAAATTAAATTTCGAAAAAAATATTCAACCGGTCTAGCCTACTTTTGCACACAATTTAAACACATACATTTAAATTTTAATAAATATTGAAAAAGTAATTCAATAACAAAAGTTGACAATATTCAAAAACAGATTTTGTTGGTCATTTATCTCAATATCTCATTTTGTATATTTTATTTTCTGAAAAAGTTGTCTGTTGCCGTCAATTCTCTAAATAGACTAGTTTTTATGTTATGAGCAAAATAATGAATTTGGCGGTTTGATTGTTTATTTAAACATATTTTCACTAAAAAAATGATAAAGCAGTAGATGAGAATCTTTTTTATTATCTCATACTACACATTTCAACTGTCAAACCCGTCTATACAGTTATGTTGAGTAAAAATCTAACTTAATTGACTTCTTTTCACTTTTCTTTAAATTTCTATTTCTGATTCTAAATCATCTGTTATAATACGCAAAATAAGATATCTAAATATTTTTAATTGTCATATTTGCTGTCTGTATGAATATAAAAACTTAGAAGATATATCTCCTGTTAAGTGCCATTACCGTCATTTTTGAAAGTTCGATTTTCAAACCTTTTGAACTATCCGAAATTCTAACAGTAGAGGAGAAAAAAATGTAGCTTTATCTTATACCACGACATACAATAATTTCATATGTGCCTTCGTTATCCATTTGATTGAAGATACTTGATCCCAATATAAATTTTCCCTAAATTGTATGTCTCTTTTATGTCTTTGGTCTTTAATATTTCTATTAATTGGTCGTGTTATAAACAGTTAAAAGCTTTTATACTTGATAAAGTATATATAAATATGTATTCTTTTTTTGATCCCTATATTTCTGGAAAATATTTATGAGGCTAAAGAGTGCCTCCGATTTCGTAGTCCTGGTTCAGTGGAAAATACCTTTTAAGGAGAAAAGTTTCTGATATTGAAGTCGAAACGTCAAAATAAATGTATTTTCAATGTAAATGGTGGTTATTATTGATTAAAAGTAGTAGATAGCTTAACAATATATTGAACTTCGGAGGTTAGAATGTAGTTTTGATCTTGGAAGTATTCGTCAATTATATCCTGCTCTCGTCAAAAATTTCTTGAATATAGTTCAGACATTGCGTCTTTAGTTCTATCATTAATGTTATGCAACACATATCTATGAGAAAAGACAGATATAAATAACTTAAAAATTCCTGGTTAAAAACTACACTACTATTACATATCAAATGTAATAGTAGAATTTCATCACATACACAATCCAATATTATTTATTTTTGTATATCATATGTTTTGTGTATTAAAACATATTATATTTCGGAATAAATAAAAGCAAATATGATTAATAACAATTAACGCACTTGTATTTAAAATACATGTGAACGATGACAGGCTTCCACAATTGTATGCCATTTAGTTTTAATCAAACCATAATAAATATATTTGGATTATTTATATGAATTAAGTATTTTTTGTCATTAGAAGGGGGCAAAAAAGTTGAAGTCACTTAAAGTAAACGATACCTACACCTTTTTAAAGTCTTAGTAGTACACGAAATCCAGATTGTCTTGGGTATAATATAGTCATAATGTCTGAGTAATACCAGATAATATATAGTCCGTCTAGAAAGTATCAGGAATTTATATTTTTTTTAATATTAATAGATTTCCTTTTTGTAACATTTTAAGATAAAAGTAATGCATCAAGTAGGTTTTGCCGATAGTAGGTTATGGACAAAATCCCACGACAACACCACAGAATAATAAACAATCAGAATGCCCACTCTCCATGGAAAATTAAGTACGCGCATCTCCTTCGCGCAGACGTTCCGCCATGTTTTAGAGGGAACCAGTGTTGTTTATGTGGTGTGCATAGAAAAATTAACCCGGTTTAATTGACTTACGGCAATCATAGACATACTACACAAGTATATTGTTAAAACATTGTTAGATATAATAACATAAAAAATATAATGTAATTAAACATAAATATAAACAATTACATAACCTCACAAATCATATGTCCGTGTTATGTGTTTCCTTCTAAAACATGGCGCGCGTGCTGAAAAACTTCAAAGGCGGCATCTGAGAGTGGGCATTCTCATTGTTTATTATTTTGTGACAACACCATCTATTAAATGTTGTTGTTTGAACAGACTTAAGATTTGTGAAATATTGTCGCAAGTAGAAAAAAGAAAAGTGGTGAAATATTTGTATAGAAAGGGTCTCCGAAACGTTATAAAATTAGTGCAATTGACTGAACTCGGAAAAAGTGCAGTAAAGGGGACAATAAAGAGGATAAAAATGGCATAGATATGAGACATAGACCAGTTTCGGGTAGACCGCGTAAGATTCGCGGAAACAATTTAAATGCTTTAGTGGCTTTAGGACGACAAAATCCGCGCCTAGGATTTCGAAAATTAAAGAACAGATTTGGAAATCAACAAAGAATAAAAGTGTGCCCAGAAACTGTCCGCATGTCTATAAAAAAGTAAGGCTACATATCAAGGAAACAAAAAAAAACCCTACTATGACACCTCTGCAAATGATTTGGGGAGCAATATCGCAGCGTGATGTTACACCTCTCTGTATGGTTATTGGGACTGTTGACATTGCGAAATATTGTGACATTCTAAATGGTTTTTTTCTCGAAATGGCTCATGTTTTATATCCAGAGGAGTGACGTTTTCAGCAAGATAATGCAAGATGCCATACTTCTGCTTATACTCAAGCTTGGATGTAAGAACACGAATTGGCAACAATTCCGTGGCCAGCAGCAAGTCCAGATCTTAGCCTCATGGAAGTGGAACGAGCAGCGCCACGAAATAAAGAAGATTTGATTCGGTCAGGTCTACAGGCCTGGAACACCATTACCGAAAATTATGGCTTTGACCTAGTTTCGGATCTACCTGGACGTTTATTTAACGGTTTAGATTTAAATGGTAGTTGTATGAATTATTTGTTGAAATTTTATATTTCAAGTGATAGAAATAAATGCCGTAAAATTATAATTCTGCTTTCTTTTTTCCGGATACTTTCTAGACGGACTATATTATCTTAATAATTTTAACAAACTAAAATCTTTAGATAGCAATTTACAGAAAGTCTCATGCATCTGCAACATAAATATATACACTTTCGCACCCATCTCGATCTTCTTAGGAATAACATTCCGAGCTATTATATCTCTAAAAGTAAATTAGATGTTAAGTTAAGTAACGGTGTTATGTTGCATAATAATAAAACTAATAATACACATAATTCACATGTTAAAGTAAGCAGTTATTCATTGAACTTATATTTAAAGCTAAGCGAAACCAAAGGTAGTTCACCGCATCTAATATAATATATTCAGAGGCGTAGTAGAGGAAAATAATTGGGCTCATAACTATAATTTTGTTAAATAAGAACGAAGACGTAATAAAATTTTAGTCATAAAAATTCTTCGTCTTCTTCTTCCTATTTTATAAATAGGCTTAATACCTGTTTTACTTCGGTTTTTAGCCTCAATTTACGTTGTCTGACTTTGTTGTCTATCTTTTCCTCGGTCGTCCCAGTGATCTTCCATTTGGCGATTTGTCTCCGTCTGTTTGTCTGTTTGCTATCCGTACTATTCTATTTTCTGTCACTCTTTCGATGTGTTGATTCCATTCCACTTTTCTTCTTTTGGTCCACGCCTTTATTTCCTCTATACCACATAAAAATAAAAATTGAATGTTTTTGATACAAAAAGATTTATTCTTGATGTATTCGTTATGAATTTAGTTAAACATTATAAAATTATTTATAATCAAATCAAGGTTACAAAACTTTGTAACTTAATAAATAATCTATATCTTCTTATAAGGCCAATTAGGTTGCTAAGCGCCACTGCACATAGATTTACGAAGATCTTTTTTATATAACCCTAATATATTTAAAGTCTAGAATGTCAGTTCTTCTGGCGAACTTAATAAACTTTCTTGGAAACATAACATTATAGTGTGTAAATGTAATCCGTTCTAGAAATTTATGCTGTTCGTAGAACTGTGATATGCAGTCGCATAATATATTTTATGTCGTTTAGTTTTCATTTTCACAGGAACTACAGTTCTCTTGATGACCTGTTCATTTTATTGTGGCCATACAACAAAATGAGTATTCGGATTTTTATTTTATTATTGTTACAAACATTTTTGCTTGACTCATTTTTGGCGTATTTAGACAGTAATGCCGTAATTTATTTTGATCTTAGGCACACATTGTTGTCGTATTTCCACAAAAAAAGAACTCCGTGTCTAATAAAAATAAGTTTTATTCTTTTTTGCCAACTTATCAGTATCCTCATTTTACCTGCTCCTGTTATGATCTGTTATCATACATACCTTTATTCGGATATCCTTTTTATTTTGTGCCAGTTCCATTTGCCCAATTACAGTTGTTTTGACTAGTATGGAAAACCTATATGTTTCATGCAGTCGATTTTTTGGACTTAATTAGTTATTAACAAGTTAAGGTCAAAGACGGTAAATTTTCACTTTTTTCATCTATCAGTAAAAAGTAAAGCATTTGAAACAAATTTAAGAGCAATTGTCTTCTAAGTCACTTAAAAACCTTTAAAATGATTTTTTTTAATGTATTTACAGTGGAACCTCGATTATCCGTCAGGGCACCGGACCAAGGGTATGACGGATAATCGAAAACGCGGTTAACAGAACATTAAAAAAAATCATGGTATAACTCTAAAATTTAATTTGTATGTTTTTTGACAATATAAGAGGGATTTATGTCAGTACAGTCGAATCAATTTGATATAAAATATTCCGAAATCTTTATTTGTTTATTGTTGCTTCACATTTTGCAACGGCTAAATTTCTTAATCGACATAAAATCATCAAATCTACCTTATTTGCTTCTTCTTGTCGAAAATACCACTTGATGAATTGTTGTATGTGCAATGCAGCTTCTCTAGCTTCTTTACGCAAATATTTGTAAGCTGCAATAACATCATTAACATCGCCACCATCAATGTCTGTGTCAGCTTCTGAATCATTTCGTCCGCCTCTGTTGCCATTTCAACATTTCATCATATTTTTTTTCATTGTCTAGGTTTCATCCGGCCATCGAACGATTCCATTTGCAAATGATAGAATTGCATCAGCATTTTTCTTTAAATCATTGATTATTGTTCCCCGAACATCACACTTTTTGCTCAATGCGACTAAGTGACACAATCAATGTTCGAAATTGAATCAAATTGAATTATCTTGACACACAGATACTGACTGTAATAATTATTGTGCTCTGCAATTTTATTTTCGACTTTTAAAACTTATATTAACTTTTATTAACTTTTTTAAAAATTGACTTAGAACCTTTATATCACATAGAACGTTGGGTCTTGTTATCAAAATATGATCAATATTTTAAAGCGATCGGTCAAATTGGTTATAAGTTATTTTGTTTATTTCTCTCAAATTAAAATTGTTTAGAACAATACAGGTCAGTAAATGATAAAATTACGGTAATTTTACGAATAGCTTATAAAAGCAGAAGGATTATTCTATCAACTTTAATAAAAAAAATTAAGAAAAATAATTTGAAATATTGCAAAATCATTTTGCAGAAACATATCAATTTTTTGCCAATAAACAATTACAATAACTTTTTAACTGTTTTTTGCAGGAAAAGCATTTTTTCATATCTGAAAAGCTTTGATTTTTCTACTAATTTAAAAAACATGTTGTTTTCGGACAATTTGGGCGAAGTTAGTCCGCCTTTTTTTAAACAGCAGCAGCTTTGTTTTTAAAAATTTCGAGATCTAATTAGCGTCATTTGAAACAACCTACTATAAATTTTAATGTGCAAAATTCGAAAAAGATAGCCTTTTGATTGAATCGTCCACAAACCTTAAAAATGTGGTCCTAAAAATTGGCCGACTTTTAAACTCCCGGAGCTTTGGAGGGGAAAGAAGTTAATTATTGTATATCTGGTTCTTGTTTATGGATTTCGACGATTTTTATTTAACTTGTATGTAGTTTTTATAAACATTACGAATATTTTTCATTTGAATAAATAAATTGTTAAATAAACCATCAAATTTGTTTAAACATTTTTTTAAAATCTTTTTTAGTATTATTTGAGGTAAAGTTTTACAGAAATTTGAAGAAGAAGTGAAAAGATACAGATTAATAACTTTAAGCGTAAATTTCACATAAATAAATAAAATCTCTGAAAAAAGGGCAATTTTAGAGTTTTCGAGGCCGTTTTTCAATAGGTTTGACATTTAAACAACAAACAAAAAATGTGTAAAGGCTGTTTTCGCAGTTACAGCATATTGCGATTTTAAGTGGGCGTATCACTTACTTTTCTACACTGCTTATGTCAGACCCAACGTGACTTCCTAATTTAAAATCTGCAGTTTGGATGTTTATATGGATATTCAGTGGCGCCGGCCCACGGGTTGTTTAATGACAATAAATGCATTATTCTCCATTCAAATTAGTTTTGTCGGAATACTTTTTTTTGATTAATTATCGTAGATAATGTTTTAAAAAGAATTAATCACATTTTTAATTTATATGTCTTAGCTAAACATAGTATTAAATAAAAATTTGTGAAACGTGACTGCAAAAAACACCATGGTGTTTATTTATAATAAAATTAAAATAACATAAGAATATTATTATCAAAAAAATTACAATTTGTTGTCACAAACAAATAAACAATTTCGCAGTTATAGCTTGAAAATTATTTCAAGAAGTTATTTATTTGTTAGAGAAAACTGATATTAGCGTAGTAAAAATTAAACAAAAAATATTTTTATTTATCTATAAAAAATTGGTACCTGTGAAACCATCATAATAGTAAATGTATTTATCTGGCAAGTATTTCGAGGCGACGCACTGCGAGGAAAAAGTTCTCTGAATGGAATATACATTATTTTAATATATTTTTTATAGGTTGCAGTTACATAAGAAAAGTATCCAATTGATGAATAAAACACAAATCGTGAATAGTTATTTCATCATCATCAGTGGCATTACAGCTCGTCATGAGCCAAAGGCTTCTTCAGAACAATCTTCCATTCGCCCCTGCCTCTGGCAACTTTCTCCATGCTTTAACTCAGATGGATTTTAGATCATCCTCTATGTTATCTTGATACCTAAGTTTTGGTCTTCCTCTGGATCGTTTTCCCACTGGTCCTCTTCGGTCGAAAATTTTTCTGATCGTTTCATATTCATCTCGTGTAATTACATGTCCTATCCATCAAAGGCGTACTAATTTAATAAATTTTACAACGTCAGGTACCACACCTGAAGAAGCATCATAGTTTACTTTATACGATCTTTTTGACCAAGCACCATCAGCTATAACGTTTATTAACCCATTTCCGTCGGAATCTACTTCACCAATTTCTTTGGCTAAAGCTAATTTCCTCCCGTCCAGCCTCTTCTAAGGAATTACAAAGTGTTTGGCCGATGATATCTGCAACTGTTTCCGTATGTTTTGCATACTATTTGTAAGACATCACAGGTATATTTAATGCAGCTGCTGTATGTCTGAATAACCAGAACTATTCAAGTTCAGTGAATTATTACTAGAATCCTATGTTGCTATCTCCTTTTCAATATTCCACATTCGACATTTAAAAGTCAATGTACTTATCAATCCGTCTATTTTTTCTTTGATAATCTCCATATTAGAAAAGTTGCATAAAAATGGAGAATGATTATTCAAACCTTGAATAGATTTAATGAAAAAGTTTATGTCCACTATTCTTCTGCTTTCTACCGAAAAAGATGGTTTTTGCTGAGAGGCAATCTCAACTGACTGAGAATGACAGCTATTACTAGAAATAACGATAAAACTTAAAGTATTTTCTGCAAATGATATTATTTGTTATTATTATTATTTAAGAGTAAAACATTGGTAATATTTTGACCATAAACAAATAATATGTAAGGTCATGAACCCTCTATTTACTTACTTTACGGTAAGTAAATAAAAAAAAAAAAAGTAAAAAGGGTTACTTACGAATCGACACTACAACCAGGTAAAGTAGATGTTCAGCTAATTCTTGATGGAATGAACCATGATACTATGAATAACAAGATAGGCTCTTCCCGTATCATAAAATCGGTCGTGTTCGCGCATGCTGTCATTGGAGAGTAGAATTTGAATTCTTGTTAAAGTTAAATGGGATTTTTATGCATTCTGTAATGAAATTACTAGACGAAAATAAGTTAAGAGGTTCAATAATTACAATAATTGTACACATAAGGATATCTCCAAACTATTTATTAAAGATTATTTGTTGACACATACAAAAACTGACATTTCGAAGAAAATAACAGCTTTTAAAAACGGTTGTAATATAAATAATAAATACTTACTGCAGTGCAATTGCTCTCGTTTTCCTTGACATAGAACGTTTACTGGGACTCATTTTTTATCTTGTCTCTTGTAACTTATATCACTAACCTAATGTAATACTTAAAAATACGCGTAAACTAAAGAACTTTTAACTTATACCACTAAACTAATAATATATTACTTAACATACACGTAAACTAAATAATTTCAATGTTTTCAAAATAAATAAGAATACTGTAAACTGTAAAAACTAAGCAAGTTGATAAAGAAAATACAAGAATGAAAGAACTAAAATGGAATCTAATTCAAGCGAACTAACTGACCGTACCCATAGAAAAATAAAAATAAGACCGTACCGTACGTTCATGAGATTTGACGTCACTAATGCGATAACGATCAAGCTCAGCGACAAAGATGAGGAACACGTTTCACTATTAGATTTCAGTATTTTTTAGCAATTCTCTTCAAAGTTTGAATACGCTTTTCTCGATTATTACTGGACACAGAAAGGTGAAAAAAGAATCAACGATTACAGAAAAAAAAACTCTTTCAACTGATGGGCGTGAAAAGTTTGGTTATAATAGAACGTTAAACAGTATAATCCAATTTTTCAACAGAAAATTCAAAAAAATAAAAAAAAGTAAAACCATCAGTTTAAAGGCAACATAATTTCGTATAACATGTCCAAATTTTGAGACATTTCGTCGGTAAATAACAGAGAAAAAATTTTGGTGCACCGATAAAACAGCCTTAACTAGAGTGGTTTAAAAACGCGCAGCTCAATTTTGATTTTATACTGCAACTCAGTTTAAAATATCAATAAACAAATGTATATAAGTTGCGTTTCGGAATATATAGATTTGACGAACGTCTCAACATTACCGTTCGAAACACATTGTTTATTTTTTACGAACAATCTTAATCTTATTTTAATAATCGAAATAATATGATGCTGCAATACTACAATAAAAATTTACCCAAAGTTTGTCACGATAACCTGCTTATTATAAACGAAACAATAAATTGGTTTCCAATAAAAATGAATTTTTTTTGTTAAAAAATTGCAATAAATAAACAGCTTCCCGTGGTAAATTTTAGGTATACATTTTGCTTTAATGTTGTAGCATCATAATCTTTCGACTAAAATAAAGATTCAGCTTGTGGGTAAAACTGTCGCGCGGCTCTACGTTATCTGGACGCTCAGCGGCCGCCGCTCTTGAAGATGATTTCGTATTGCGATGATCCATCTTCGTATAGGAGATGGTACAGATACCGGCTTATTCGTGTAAGAAGCTCTATCGAGCCTCTGCAACAAGCGAGGTGACACCGGCAAACAGAACTCTCTAACAGCTCAAGCTTTCTTACAATGACAAATATATTTCTTACAACGACAATATGTGTTAGAATTCTGTTGCGTGGTATATGCCTCAAAATTGCAGAGATGTCGGTTTCCTTCTCATCAGGAATCACCGCGTTCTGTCTCCCAGAAAGAGGCACAAAAATGCCCTTTGTATCGGCTCTGCAATAGCCCGTCGTTTTGTACACCACCTTTCGCACTATCAGTTTTATCAGTGCTTACTAATTACTGAAAAATGCATAAGGTTCAAAGTGTCGAAGCTTCGTCGTGGCTTGACTCGGAGCGGTTAAATCGAATATAAGTCTCCGTCGAGGCTTCTCCTCGTATTCACCGTCGTTGTTCGATAAATCGTCGGTGTCAGTTCGACGCAATTTGTAATAGTTCTAAAACTACTGTTTTTCTATTTCAAAACGCGTATGTTTCTGACAGGGAGCGATTCTACAGCTGATACTTCGTGCACTGTGGTATAATAGCAGACAACGAATGATGCCTTAGGATATCTTCGACGCCTGGATTGGAAATACTCGCTGATCTTCGAAGTCGGTGTAATCGTTATAATTCGATGTAAGGACGATTTTGGATATTTGGATTAATAATGAAACAACAGTTCTACTAGGAAGCACCACTAACCAACAAGGTCTAGTAGGGCTCGAAGTGTCTGACGACTGAAGTCCCGATCGGAAGGTGCGCTGCTCTTTTATACGTTTAGTAATTGAGAATTCGCAGCGCTCCTCCGCCGAGAGGCCAATGACAGCGAAGTTAATAACGAGCGCTGTGATTGGCCGGCCAAAGTGACAATCTTTGTCGAGATTGTATATTTTGGCGACAAGACATGGCGACAATTGGCGCGATTGGCGACAATATGTTTTTAACATTTAACTTTAGACGTTCGTCAAGTCTATACATCCCGAAACGCAACGGTATATACATGTGTTTATGGATTTTTAAACTGACTTACATATACCATATGACCATATAAAATTAAAATGGACTTGCGCATTTTGAATCTAACGGACTTAACCTTTCATCTTTACCTATTTTTTGTTTTCTAAATTTTAAATTCGTTGTTCAATCTCCTAAAAAAATTCATCGAAAAACGATAAAATTGGTTTTTTTCAAAATACACAAGAATAACGTTCATTTTCATATTACTCGAAAAGTAGTTTCGAAGCAAAAAAAACATTTTTTTGGTTCATATGGAAAATTTTCCATTGAGAAAATTATCAAGTGTTTACTTCAGATTATTTATTTCCAAAGAAATATATAAATATATAAACATATATAAACAAAGAAATATATAAACAAATATACTATTTTCAGAAACAATTGAGTAGGAAAATTAGTTTTTTCCTAAAATCTACTATAAATAAATTATTAACGACGTTTATTGAAGAAGTATGTATTAGTAGTATTTAGTGAAGAAATATGTATTAGTAGTATGTAGTGAAGAAGTATGTATTATAAATTTTCATGCTTTAAAATAAAACTTACCTCAAATAAAACATTGTTTAAACAAATTAGATGGTTTATATAACAATTTATTTCTTATTCTTATAATACCTAATCGTAATGTAGGTAAAAAGTATATACAAATTTCAAAAACGTCGAAATCCATAAACAAAAACCAGAGATACATCTGTTGTTGTTGTTTGTTTGTGTTTAAATGACTGCGGAAACTAAATCCATTCGCCAATCTTACAATTTTTACTCATTTTTTCATTAGTTTCATGTTTTGTATACAATCTTATCCTAAATCTATTATCTACTAGTATTGATCTCTAATAAATAGTTTTTTTCTGTTAGCTGCTTTTTAGTTATTTATATATAAAATAAGTGATGAAGTCCTCAGAGTTTCACAGCAAACTCTTCTGCAGCTATTTACTTAATTCAATAGCTACTTTACTGTGAACTATCCAAGTTCCTCATTTTTTCTCTTTTTTTATTTTTATTTATTTTTTTTTAATTATTATTTATTTCTTCACGTTTAAGATAAGTTAAGTACTCAACGTATGCATAGGCGAAATGAAGGTGATTAATGTAACAATCTAGATATTAAGAAATAATCTAAATCGAATATGTGATCATCAAATCCATGACTTTTGCCTAAGCATAAGTTAAACACTTTAGATATGCATATTTATTCTACCAATTCCTCTTCTATTTTTTTTATATGTATGTAACTTGTTCGCTTATTATATTGATTTTTTTAATTTCTTATTCTTCTATGTAAGTATTTTATGTTCATTCATTCTAACGCTCTAAAGCTCCAATAACTGTTTTCGCATTCCTAAGACATTTCACCATTTTCTTCTGATTTATCGTCTTCATTTGACGTTTACAGTCAACGTAATAGCTTTTCTAAATCAGAAAACATGCCGATTTGGAAGTAGAAGCTCCGAAATCAAGTATGTACAATTTTTATGTTTTTTAAATATTATTTTTAAGATGTTTCTAAGATGTTTTTAAAGTAAATAGTTTGTTTATTTTGGAATACTCAATATTCTATAATGTCAACAGCTTTTTAAATCCAAACGCAACCTTCCAAGCCAAACGTATATTTATTTAGTTTTTTAATAATCTAGACTAGAGAAAGTATTATACAAGTAAAAGTTTACACCTAACAATAGTTATTATTGTGAGTAAACTGGTTTATTGGCTGACACGGATGCTCCAAAAATTATTGCACCATGTGGGTCTGAACAAGTGGCCCAAATATCATCTGGTGAACGAGGAACATTAGTGACTATATTAAATTATATCAGTGCGATAGACAATACAGTCCCACTTGTTTTCATGTTTCACAGGGTTCAATTTAAAAATTATATGCTCCATCGAGCACCAACTGGAAGTTTAGGTTTAACTCACCAAAGTGAGTGGATATAAAAATTATTATGAGTCACTGAAACATTTTGGAAATTTTGTCAAATGTTTACCAGAAAATAAAGTTTGTATGGTTCTTGCCAATCTCAAATCACACATTCAAAATAAGAAAAGGGAATAATGTTATTGACTTTTCCTATCCTCACTAGTGATTAGCTATGTCACTAGTGTCATATGCTAGTATTACTTCTTCTTCTTCATGTGCTGTGCTCGATTATCGAGCGTTGGCTATAAAATTGACAATAGTAATTTTGTTTACGGCAGCTCGGAAAAAAGATGCAGAGGATCTGTTAAACCAATCTCTCAGGTTATTAAGCCATGACGTTTTTCTTTGACCTGGCCCTCTTCTTCCATCTACCTTGCCTTCTATGAATAAATGGAGTATATTATATCTCTCTAGGTGGCGCATAACATCGCCAAAATATTCATGTTTGCGATTTTTAACTGTTTTGACGACTTCCGTAACTTTTCCCATCCGATGCAAAACAACTTCGTTACAAACTCTATCCACCCAACTTATTCGTAGGATTCTCCGATACACCCAGATTTCAAAGGCTTCCAGTTTCTTGAGAAGTGTATCCGTCAAAGTCCAACCTTCTACACCATACAAAAAAATAGAGAACACATAACATCTCACTAATCTATTTTTCAGACTTAAAGTAATATTGTTTCCACATAACAATTTCTTCATCTTAAAGAATGCAGCTCTGGCCTTCTCTATCCGTATTCTAATTTCTTTGTTCATGTTTCAGTTCTCATTTAGATTACAACCAAGGTAAAAGATACTGTAAGTTCTCTCCAGTTGTTCACCATAAGCTGTTACCACCGTTCCGGTTGTATTGGCGTTTTACTGACGACCATCACCTTAGTCTTTGCGGTGTTTAGCTTAAGGCCATATTCATCACACGTTGTGGTAATCGTAATTGCTTGCAATTAACACTGTCATCCACATATCTCAAATTATTAATATTGACGCCATTTATTTTTATACCACATTGAACATTATTTACTGCTTTATTAAAAACGAACTCAGAATAGATGTTAAATAGTAGCGGGGATGAAATGCAGCCCTGTCTTACTCCTCTTCGTATTTGAAGCTCTTCAGAAATGTCCCGGCCAATCCTGATGTTTGTACGTTGATGCCAGTAAAGATTTTTAACATCAATGCCTACCTGCTGAAGAATGGCTATCATTTCTTGGCAATGGCAATGTTTTACTCGATCAAAGGCCTTCTCAAAGTCAATAAAACACATATAAACTGGATGTCCGACATCTCTGCATCTTTGTACCATAACCTGAATATTAAATACTGCTTCTCTTGTTCCAAGGTTATTGCGGAATCCAAACTGTGTGTCACCAAGTTGTTGTTCTATTTTTTGGTACATCCTAGAGGGCAAATGTCGTAGAAATATCTTTAAAACATGACTTAGCTGATGGTTCGGTAGTCACTACATCTTACTAGTATTACGCCAGTTGTGTATTTTGTAATTATGTCAGAGGCCTTATTTAGGTCAACAAAGCAAATTTATCTTATGCTTTATATAAAAAGCAAATATGTCTATTAACATCATATATAATACGTCATATATCGCTACATGTTCATTAATAGGACAAGAAGATGATGTGTAGTGCCCTTTTGTTAATCTCTTTATTTGTTTTTTCTAACTAAATATATTCGTTATAACCTCCCCTTTCATTTGCCATGTCGTATGTTAGGATTTGATAAGTTGTTTATTTTATATTCAGTCCAAGGTCTTCTTTAAGTCAATAAATCAAAATTTTTGTTTTAGTTAAACTATTTTTATCCATCGTGCCCTATGACATCTCGTATGTAACTATCTGTTCATTTATAATAAAGATACTGTGAACTGCCCTTTTGGTAGTCCCCTTGTTTGTTTTTTCTATCTTAATGTATGATATGAGATATGATGTAATATCCTTTTGGTAATGAAAGCAATTCTTTATCATACATCAGGATCCGACGAACTATTCTACTCCCACCACAAAACGCTCAAAAATAAGCAGAATGAACCTTAGCGTTTTATTTTATTTAGTTTTTAATTTTATTTTGGTAAACCGTTATTATTTGTTAAACGTCATTTTATTTTTAAAGTATGTGTATATTATGTGTATCTTTACAAACAGACCGAAGGCACTTTACAAACCTAATGGACGTCAGAAGTTACAGAGGCGCAAATATTGACTCAGACTCATTTCACAGTACTCATTTCATGGTACGACAAAGAATTTCCAATGCCAAGAAAGAAAGGGGCACTAGACAAGTAAAATATAATTTACATATACTAAAAAATGAAAAACAAAGAGAAACAATTCCAGTCATATATAAAAGAAAGCCTAGAACACACCTGGGCGGTCGACCAGTCAAGCACGGAAATGTGGAATAACTGCAAGGAGACTCTGAAATTAACAACCGAAAGCTCATTGAGAATATCCCGAACCCAAGAAAAAAACGACTGGTTCGACCAAGACTGCAAAAAAATTACAGATGAAAAGAACGAGGCATTTAGGACCATGCAACAACGAAAAACTAGAACAACAATAGATAGATACAAAAACTTAAGGAGAGAGGAAAAACGCATACACCGAAAAAAGAAACGAGACTCGGAAAATGACATATTAGAACGGCTCGAAAGCCATATGAGTCACGAAGAAACAAAAAAATTCTATCATCAAATAAATAGTATAAGAAAAGAATTCCAAGCAAGAATCAACTATTGTAATGATAAGGAAGGTAACTTACTTGTCAACAAAGAGGATATCCATTTACAATGGGTAGAGTATTTTCGAGAATTGCTGGAAGGGGAACCTACTAACAATATAGAGCTGGAATTCCGAAATGAGGAACTCGTGGAACTTCCCTTTGTAGATGAAGTGAAAATATCTATAGAAAAACTAAGGAACCACAAATCCCCCGGCAGCGATGGCATCCCAGCAGAGTTATTTGTTCTGAACTCATATGTTTGATAAAAGTGACAATGGCGAGGATGCTATCAGCAGTAAAAATTCAAAACGACTCGTCAACACCTTTTTCTTCTTAACGTGCCCTATCAAGTACCCTTGACGTTGGCGATTAACATGGCGAAACTGTCTCTGTCTCGAGCTGTTCTAAAGAGTTGCTCAGCTTTCTTTATTCCTGTCCATTCCCTGATATTCTTCAACCAAGAGGCCTGCTTTTTACCAATTCCTCTGCGTCCTTCGATTTTACCCATCATAATAGGTTGAAGAATATTATATCGGTCTCCCCTTACTACGTGTCCAAAATAGGCTATCTTTCTACATTTGATGTTATTAAGCAGCTCGCGAGCAGCATTTGCTCTCTCAAGGACTGCCACATTTGTCAGCATAGCCGTCCATGGAATTTTTAGTATACGTCTCTGCAGCCACATTTCAAAGGCCTCCAGACGATTAATGGTGGATATTTTTTTAATGTCCATGCTTCGACACCGTATAAGAGGACTGACCAAATTTAGCATTTAAACATGCGCTTTCGAAGTTGAAGTTGCAAGTTATCATTACAGAAGAATGACCTCATTTTTAAAAATGTCGTGCGGGCTATCTCGATTCTACATTTTATCTCTTGATCTGGATCTAGTTGTTCAGTAATATGGCAACCAAGATAATTAAAACTGGACATTTTTTGAATTATATGACTATCAACATATAATCGTGCATCTTGATGTGCTAAACGGCTAAACACCATGTGTTTTGTTTTTGAACAGTTTATGTTTAGGCCAAACTCTCTTCCCACTGTATCAATGGCATTTAAAAGGCATTGTAATTCATTCATGTCATCACTTAAAATAACTGTAACTTCTGCATATCTGATTGTATTTATCAGAATTCCATTAACCCTCATGCCCCATTCCAAATTATGCAGCCCTTCTTTAAATATTATATCTGAATATAAATTAAATAACAGTGGGGATAGTTTACAACCCTGTCTGACACCTCTTTGTATTTTACATATTTTTGTTGATTTTCCGTTTATGCAAGCTGTCGCTGTTTGACGCCAGTATAACTTTTCTATGAATCGTATGTCTTGACTATCAACTCCTTTATCTTTTAATATTGTAATTAATTTGTGATGCTGTACTCGATCAAAGGCCGTTTAATAGTCAATAAATACAGCAAAGACGTCTTTCCTTTGATCTCGACATTTCTGCAGTAATACATTTAGTGCAAAGAGGGCGTCCCGAGTTCCCAGTCCATTTCTGAAGCCAAATTGTGTTTCATCCTGGTCTTCTTCACATTTATCTCTGATTCTACTGTGGATGATGTGTAGAAATATTTTCAAAGTGTGGCTCATAAGGCTTATCATTCTTTAATCGCTACAGTTTTTCGGACGTTGTTTTTTTGGTAGTGTTATGAATTCGGACTTTAACCAATCTTCAGGTATATCACCAGTTGAATAAACATCATTGAAAAGTTTGACCAGTATTCCAATGTTCTCCTCATTTATAAGCTTTACCATCTCTGTCGGTATGTTATCAGGGCGAACGGCTTTATTGTTCTTTACTTACTTTATAGCATGCAATATTTCTGATTTTAGTATTTATGGTCCTTCACCTTCAACTAAAGTCTCCAGTTCTTCAGGTTTTTATTTATTTAGCGTATGGACTTTCACAGTACGATAAATATACAAATACAATAATATATACATATATATTAAATATATTATTCAAACACTAAAGATAGAATGAATAACACTAATTATTAATGTCCAATTTACATAGCCATTCAATTGCTTCTGGGGAACATTCCGCAAAGTCCTGGAGGTTTCCACGATAGTCACGATTCAAGCAGTCTGAAACACAATGGCTTATGGTCTGTCTAGATTGTCTGCAATCGCACTGTGGACTTTCTGCACGACCCTACTTAAACGGCGAATCAGCACATTTACCATGTCCGGTACGTATACGATTAAGCCTTACCCAAGTGGACCGGGGCAGATTTTATCCGATGAAACCCTGAGTTGGGGTGGATATCTTAATATAGTCCGATTCTACTGTTGGCATCCATCTTGTTGTTTATTGCCTATGTATATCATAGCAATTACCAATTTTTCGGGCAGGTCGTATTGGAGGATTTCTAGATCTCAGTCGCTGATGCTCTTTTGAGATGTCTGGGATATCTTGATGTATTGGTAATTGTACGTTGGCTACAATTTTCTGGTACTCTCTCACTAATGCTGCTGTACGCCGTAGATCTGGTGGAGCAATATTCGTCAGAGTAGGCAGCCATCTCACTGGCGTTGGTTTTATTGTTCCAGTGATTATTCTCATGGTTTGATTAAGTTGGAAAATGCATGCAAGGGACAGTACATAATGGCGTGAGGCCCTCTAAGGGCTGTAGCACCAAGATGATGATGATGATGATGATGTATGTCATTGATTTTATCTTACAATTAGAGTAACCTATATTTAAAGCAATTTTACGAACAAATTAATTACTGCAATAAAATTTCCGATTAAGAATAATCAACAATTCCTAGAATGAATTAGCAATAAATCAGCCTTATCGTTTCAAGAACAGAATATGAATGAAAATCAGATGTTGGGAGTTCAGATTTCTTCCTGGGTGGCGTAGTTATCTTACTGGACAAACGGTGTGACTTGTCATCATAGCCTTGTATATAGATAAATGTGTCTCTAACCTGCTATTAACTCGTGTAATCTTAGTGCTAACTTATTCATTCCGTATTGGTAACAACAGCCTGCTACATTCCACTGTTGTGTTTGTTATACATTCTTTATTTAGTAATATAGGGGCTGCTTCTTTAATTTTCCTCTTTTGGCTCTCTGTTTCTTTCATGATTATTGATGCATTTTTCCGTTGTACTTTATCCTTGTTATCTCAGGCATATTTGCAAACATGGGATCTGTGAAAGTATCTATTTTTAATGTATGATAGCTTTTCTAACCTAACCTAACACTTAGTAGCTTATTCCCACATAAACGCACGTGTGCACACACACGCACGCGCACGCGCACACACACGCACACGCACACATGCACGCGCACACACACGCACGCTCACTCGCACACTCACGCGCACACACGCACGTGCACGCACAGGCACTTGCACACACACGCACGAGCACACACACGCCCGCGCACACACACGCACGCGCACACACACGCACGCACACACAACTACACACTTAAATTTTAGCTGCTAACTAGTGATGAAATAAATTTTAAGTAAGAAAACTATACAATTCTCACAATTTGACAAAATTCCTAATTAACTAATCTAATTTTTCAAAATTGATTTTACAGCTTGTTTGTACATATATGTACATCGGAACCATAAGACACTATGTCCACTTTTTTGTTAAAATGAATATTTTATGTATCCTATTTTACTTTTTAATACTGTTTTATAGAAGATACAAACCGATAGAAGAGGAAAACATGTACCATCAACTAAAACACCTGAAATGGTTAAGGAAATTGTCAGGAAGCATATTGCGTCTATTCCAGCCTACGAGAGTCATTACAGCAGAGAAAAAAAATACTTAGACGCTGAAGTGACTATAAACAAACTATATAATTTGTATGTGCAATCATGTATTGAACAAAAACTTGAAAAAGAGTTAGTGGCTAAGGAGTGGTTATACAGAGAGATCTTTAATGCAGAATTTAATTTATCTTTTAAGCCACCAGAGATTGACACGTGCGATGAGTGTGACACTTTTCATGCTAAACTGAAAAGTGGTTTGTCCGCTGAAGACGAACTTATTGGTAAAACCAATTATCGTTCCCATACTGATGAGTCTATAAAGAGATATGCAAGCACTGTTTTAACCATGGATTTACAGAAATGTCTTCCAACACCCTTACTGTCATGTGGCTTATCATTTTACAAGAGAAAACTATGGACCCTTAACTTCACTATACGCAATGCTTCTGATGGTATCGTCTCCTCTATGATGTGGGACGAAAGTAAGGGTGGCCGTGGGGGGAACGAGTTGGCATTTGCACTTGTTAAGTGGATTTGCAATAATATTGGCAATACTGAAGAAATCATTATATGGTCTGATAACTGTTACGGCCAGAACAAGAACATGGCGCTTATCATGGCATTCTACTGGATACTATGAAAATTTCCCAGCATTAGATTAATAAATCAAAAGTTCTTATTGAAGGGTCATACTCACATGGAAGTAGACACCTGTCATGCTTTAATTGAACGAAAACGTAAACATCTAGGTTGTTTGGAAATTATGACACCTTGGGACTGGCAACAGTTCATTAGGCAGTGCTCAAATAAATATCAGGTACATAACATGGAGGTTTCAGATATGTTGAATTTTGAGATTCTCTACGAGAACCCGTCTGCACCATTTGTTAAACGGAAACTTACTACAAACAAAGAACCGTTTCTAATTTCGTCAGCAGTTCATTTTCAAGTCAGGCAAGGTGAAGTTGGTACATTATATTACAAGCAAAACTTTGAGGAATATTTTCGAGTCGTTGATCATAAACGAAAGAAAAGAAGTACATTAAAATTGCCTGATTCTTTACCAGCTAGACGTAGTACACAAAAACCTATTAGCGAAAATAAGTATAAAGATATTATATCACTGATACCTTTCCTTCCGTCATATTGCCATGATTTTTACAAAAATTTGAGTTATGGTGATAACACTGTACACGAGTACCCCCTGCCAGACGCAGATGTTGAGGTCGACGTTATGGAACCAAATTAATATTTCTAAGCTTTATTGCTCGTATTTCCAGGTACAAGTAATGCATTTTATTATATGTACGTTTATAATATTTTATATTCTTATAAATAACAATAAAAATTGGACATAACGTTTTTTATTTTTTACAACAAAAACATTTTTTTTTTTGGAGTTACAAAACACCATGTCCTTTCAAAGTTCTACAAAAAAAAATTAAACCGAAACTACTTTCAGGTATAGCACAACTATTTACACACCGGAGGGACCGCAGACGTTCGGATACAATTAGCGTCTCTTAGCAAAGACAATGACGTCGACTTGGCTAGCACACACACACACACACACACACACACACACACACACACACACACACACACACACACACACACACACACACACACACACACACACACACACACACACACACACACACACACACACACACACACACACACACACACACACACACACACACACACACACACACACACACACACACACACACACACACACACACACACACACACACACACACACACACACACACACACACACACACACACACACACACACACACACACACACACACACACACACACACACACACACACACACACACACACACACACACACACACACACACACACACACACACACACACACACACACACACACACACACACACACACACACACACACACACACACACACACACACACACACACACACACACACACACACACACACACACACACACACACACACACACACACACACACACACACACACACACACACACACACACACACACACACACACACACACACACACACACACACACACACACACACACACACACACACACACACACACACACACACACACACACACACACACACACACACACACACACACACACACACACACACACACACACACACACACACACACACACACACACACACACACACACACACACACACACACACACACACACACACACACACACACACACACACACACACACACACACACACACACACACACACACACACACACACACACACACACACACACACACACACACACACACACACACACACACACACACACACACACACACACACACACACACACACACACACACACACACACACACACACACACACACACACACACACACACACACACACACACACACACACACACACACACACACACACACACACACACACACACACACACACACACACACACACACACACACACACACACACACACACACACACACACACACACACACACACACACACACACACACACACACACACACACACACACACACACACACACACACACACACACACACACACACACACACACACACACACACACACACACACACACACACACACACACACACACACACACACACACACACACACACACACACACACACACACACACACACACACACACACACACACACACACACACACACACACACACACACACACACACACACACACACACACACACACACACACACACACACACACACACACACACACACACACACACACACACACACACACACACACACACACACACACACACACACACACACACACACACACACACACACACACACACACACACACACACACACACACACACACACACACACACACACACACACACACACACACACACACACACACACACACACACACACACACACACACACACACACACACACACACACACACACACACACACACACACACACACACACACACACACACACACACACACACACACACACACACACACACACACACACACACACACACACACACACACACACACACACACACACACACACACACACACACACACACACACACACACACACACACACACACACACACACACACACACACACACACACACACACACACACACACACACACACACACACACACACACACACACACACACACACACACACACACACACACACACACACACACACACACACACACACACACACACACACACACACACACACACACACACACACACACACACACACACACACACACACACACACACACACACACACACACACACACACACACACACACACACACACACACACACACACACACACACACACACACACACACACACACACACACACACACACACACACACACACACACACACACACACACACACACACACACACACACACACACACACACACACACACACACACACACACACACACACACACACACACACACACACACACACACACACACACACACACACACACACACACACACACACACACACACACACACACACACACACACACACACACACACACACACACACACACACACACACACACACACACACACACACACACACACACACACACACACACACACACACACACACACACACACACACACACACACACACACACACACACACACACACACACACACACACACACACACACACACACACACACACACACACACACACACACACACACACACACACACACACACACACACACACACACACACACACACACACACACACACACACACACACACACACACACACACACACACACACACACACACACACACACACACACACACACACACACACACACACACACACACACACACACACACACACACACACACACACACACACACACACACACACACACACACACACACACACACACACACACACACACACACACACACACACACACACACACACACACACACACACACACACACACACACACACACACACACACACACACACACACACACACACACACACACACACACACACACACACACACACACACACACACACACACACACACACACACACACACACACACACACACACACACACACACACACACACACACACACACACACACACACACACACACACACACACACACACACACACACACACACACACACACACACACACACACACACACACACACACACACACACACACACACACACACACACACACACACACACACACACACACACACACACACACACACACACACACACACACACACACACACACACACACACACACACACACACACACACACACACACACACACACACACACACACACACACACACACACACACACACACACACACACACACACACACACACACACACACACACACACACACACACACACACACACACACACACACACACACACACACACACACACACACACACACACACACACACACACACACACACACACACACACACACACACACACACACACACACACACACACACACACACACACACACACACACACACACACACACACACACACACACACACACACACACACACACACACACACACACACACACACACACACACACACACACACACACACACACACACACACACACACACACACACACACACACACACACACACACACACACACACACACACACACACACACACACACACACACACACACACACACACACACACACACACACACACACACACACACACACACACACACCACACACGACACTACATTAATAAACTTATCTTGATTGAGACTGACTGAATGACAATTGTCCAAGCCAAAACACACAAAAAAAATTACAACTATTTAGTACAACATTAACTACCTAACTTAACTTAACTTAACTTAACTTAACTACTAATAAAACACTAAATAATTTTCAAAACATAGAAAAATTTAAAAACAAGCGTGACAAAATCATTTTTTGCTCTTTACCAACATTTTCATTTATGTGACATGGTGTCTTATGGTTCCGATGTACAGATATATACCTAATGTTTTAAAAATTGGCTAATTTTCCAGGAGCAGCTACGTTATAAACGTTGTTATGCAAAGACAGAAAACATATGTTTCATTTTTTTATACCGATATTTTTCGTTTTTTCCAATTGTTCATAAAAAATTTACAAGAAGTTCACTTATACGTATGCATTTTTGTCGTTGGTGTAATAATTTCGGACATATTTTGGATAACAGGTTGTAAAATCTATTTTTCGTCCTAAATTTTTCAAAACCTGCCCAACTAGGGCATATTTAAATTCCAGTACTAACCAATTTTCCAAATAAATGTCAAGAAAAAATTCCGACTCACTACAACCAACTTATGCTATTTGTGTCCCTATTGAACTAATAATATACGTGATGGCTTTCTATTCGTCTGCATTTATGTAAGATAAAACTACCTATTAACGGCCTATACAAATTCGTGATGTAAATCAGGCCTATTAAAAAAAGAATCTCAAGAGTTTTTAATTTCTATAAAGTTAACATTTTGCTTCCTCTGCTACTTTTTCTTTTAAGTATGTGTTTTTTACGATAATACCATCACATTTCAGTGTTCTGTTTCTATGAAATATAGTTTAAAAGTATACATTAAAGAAATTCTTACCTTACTTTATTGATGCATTCATTTTATTGCTATTTTTATAAAAAAAAAATGCTTTATTATTTACACAACCTTGTAAAATTGTTGTAGTAACTTTTAGAATACTTAAATATTGCAAAAAAAACGGAAAGATTATGTAAAAAAATTAAAAAATAACGAAAAATACAAATTATCCACACTGAACAACGTTTGTTTGGAAAGTGAAACTGACAGATGTCAATCAAATCTACTTCATCACTCCGGCGGTCCATTGTTTCATGTCTAAATGGTGGGGGGATCTGTTCTGGCTTTTGTTTGAGCCAGTAGCGGTCATCAATCCTTAATGTTTCAGGTAATCATTGAGAAATTCATTGGTTACAATATTTGCTTGCAAGTTATTACAGAAAATATTTTTTCACCTGCATGCAGTAGTTTGTTTATTAGAAATAGTTAATAGTGGTAATTTCTATAACATACTTTAGTTTTTGTACCAAAACAAAGTAGGATTTACAAAAATAGATTGTCTGTTTTTTTTTTTAAATATTAACAAAACCCTACTATCAAATTCGGCCACATACTTTTTTTCTCTAAAAGCAAAAAAGAGGTTATTTATAATGGTAGATGTCTTGATCCAAGATTAGTTTACCGTTAGATATTTGCTATAAAATATTATTTTTTTAAATTAAAGTAATATAAGACGACAATTTTCATAGAACTATTCATTGATTACTATACTTATTTACAGAACTGAGTTTCGTTCGATACTACTAAAAATACATTACAAATGCCTAACAGAATCTTCTAGTAGAGGGTAGGGCATTACTAAGCAACATATAATTTTACCTTGGGGTAAAAACGTAAATTACAAAATCATTTATATTGTCCTTATCAGAATAATATATACAGACAGAGCGAATGCGACAACAATAGCCGACTGATTTGCCAGGTACAGACTTTCTAAAGAGAGGGATTATAATGGACAACTTTTCTACAGAAATATATAAAACTAATAAATATTTTAATCTTTTAATAGATTTATGGAATCTAAAATTTACGTAAAACTTAGAAAGCAACTATGAATCTAAATAAAATAAAATTAATATAAACTAAATTATAATGAGTCGGAACAGTAGAAATTTGAAAAAATATTGAATTTGTTCCCAAAAAAAAATATTTTTTTTGTAACTTACCCAGATTATAATGTATAGTCTGATAATTAATTAATAACAAAAAATCATTAAAATTATTTTATTTTATTCTTGGTGGTATTAGATTTTATTATATTTCATTTATGCTCTAATTTCGGCATAACCAAAATTTAGCCTGACATGGTATCTACAAAATTAGACTCAATTATTTACATTTAAGATTTGTTCTAGAATCGTGGTCAGAACACTAAAACCTAAGCCAACACAAAGAAAGAAATATTCACAAGATCTACTGGATAGAACCCTAAATGACATGAGAAAAAATGCAAAAGTACGTGCCCAAAAATATTGGAAGAGAATCTGTTTTAACTAGTGATGAGAAAAAACTAATCGTAAAGTAGATATTGTTTTTGGCTGTCGCGGGTATTCCCGTGGCACGTGATCAGCTTATTAATACCGTAGCAGTGGTCATTAAAAATCTAAAGTGAGCTAATCCATTGAAGAATGAAATTTCTGGAAATAGATGGTACTAACATTTGCTAACCCAGCATTCGAAAGTAAGACCTCGTGTATCACAAAATATGACAGCTAGCTAAGAAAGCACAAGAAATTGGTTCAAGAAAGTGTATGATTATTTTAGTCAAAATGGCATCACAATGTTTTTACAGATCCAAACCGAATATACGTTTAACTACAACGAGACAGCCTTTTTTTGGTCCACATTACATACAAGTGTTAGTAGTTAAAAGACGGTCTAAAACTGTATATAATAGAACTGCTAACGACTAAAAAGAATGTCTGACCGTATTACCAACCATATCCGCTAGTGGAGATATCCCACCACCAATGGTTTTGATTCCCTATATAAGGCTACCAAAAGATTAAGTTCTAACTATGCCAATAGTTTGGGGTATCGGATATAATTAAAGTGGATGGATGAATTCTAAGAAACGTTTTATGAGTATGTTACAAACTATTTTGATAAATGGTTGAAAGAAAAAACATTAAGCGACCTGTCGGATTGTTTGGATAAACATGTTATCCATATATTTCTGACTTTGAGCAAATTTTGTCGTGAAAATGGAATTCTTTTGGTAGCACTGGTTCCAAATTTCATACATATCATGCAGCCGCTTGATGTTGCTATATTGTGATCTGTAAAAGCTATATGCCGAAAAATAGTTCATGATTTCTAAACCTATTGTTAAAATCAATCTCCCATAAATTTGCTGAATCCTATTTTGTCACTCCTCCAAAATTTCCAACGCCAGTTAAAAATGCTTTGCAAGTACGAGAGACGAGTACAAGCTGAAAATAATGAAAAAGCAGCAAGGAAAAACAAAAGATTGAAGAAAAGGAAAAAACAATTAACATCACGAAGAAAAATGCAGAATCTGGTGGCAAGAAAACAGAAAACATTAAAATTTCCAAAGCTATGAAATTAAACCTAAAAATTGAGAATGAAACAACAAAGAGGAGAGATAGATGAAGCAAATTATAAAGAAAATGAAATTTTAAACAAAAATGTTGATTCTGGGAGAAAACAGGTAAAAGGACTAGAAACCCTATAGAAACAATTCAATGTATTTAAAGGTGGGCGACTACGAACTAGGTGATTACGTCATTGTAGTTTACTAGCAGAAACATTTTCCAGGAGTAGTAGAAGAAATAGCAGAAAATAAATTCAAAATCACAGCTATGAAACAAATAGGTTATCATTATCAAAAATTGTTTGTTTAATTGCACCGCCTCAGTACATTAGGAAAAAAGGGTCTTTTTCTGTGCCTGAGATAAATAATTTGTAGGTCTTTCATAACTCTTTGCTCTTATGCAATAAATGGAAAAAGACTGTTGCTAAGTAATTTATGAAAGTATTTTTTGTTGTTTATGTTCAAAATGTATTACGTATGTACATCGTTGTATTTTATTTAATTTTTCTATGCCTCTTTTATATAAAAAATATGTTTATATGCTTGCGTGTACAGTTTAAAATAAAAAAAGATAATTCTTTTGATATACAGGCTGGAATTAAATCACCATTAGGCCAGAATTACCATTAATTTTAACATAGGCCGGAATTAAAGTTTTTTGCATGTTAATAAAAACAATTTTTTTGCGAATAAAAATACATTTTCATTTTTTTATTAATTATTTTGATAAATAAAACATCAAGCTATCAAATATACTTTAAATCACTTTTCTCTATTATTTCGTTTCCTTAATGTTTACGTCTAAAGTCAAATATTCCTTAACTGGGCCGTTATTAGGTCGGTTTAGGTTAATTAATATTCGTTAACTAACGTTCGCCTTACCTATTTTGTTTATATAAAAGAAACCTTTATTAAACACCTTTTTTTAATCTAGGTAACTAGTCTACTTCTAGAAGCGGAAAGGCGCAAATTGAGTGTACTTCAAAAAGAACTTCAGCAGGCGCTTGAGGAAGGAGGGTCGATAAAAGCTAAAGAACATCAAAAACAAGAATTATTGGTAGCCATAGCGTAAGTCATATTTATTTTTTATACATGCCTATAAAAGTTACTTAATAATATTTATAAATAAATAAATTTTGCTAAAATTCAGTATTAATATATTAGCAAAAAAATAATAATACTGATTCTAAAAGCGTATATAGTGTCTTTAATGAGAACTTTCCGCCATCTATCGACATATGTCCTACTCACATAGTTTTCTTTTACAGGCGCATTCAAGCACAACATGACCTCCTGGACAAGGAGTATAGAGAACATGCACTAGGAGCGCTGTTATCGACTAATACGAGGGGATTAGGAAAGGTAAGAATAGATCGAACAAAAAAGTAAATTTTAATACCAAATGTTTCTATTGTTCGTGAAAGGATTAACTGTTTCATAATTTTAATTGGAACAGTTGAAGTGCATCTCATAATAGTTAATAAAGTACGGTCCCAATTTTATATATAAAGTTGTATTCACGATATTGGAGAACTTTGTGATTGTTTTCAAATATAATATTTCTTATTTACTATTAAAAACCTCATTTCCCGACAATATTGTATAATAATTGTAGATATAAGATCTATATAATTAATCTTTCTTACGCAGGCTTATCGATGAACGGAATGGAACGAAAATTTAAAATATCCATAAGTTAGTATGGAATTTACTATTTTTACTGGGGATTAACCACAATTTTAGTTTAAAATATTTTTATTTTAATGTGTCGATTTTCACTTCGGGAATCACTTTTAAACAACTTTTGTTTTGTTACTTAAAGATAGTTCATTTAATTACATGAAATCAACTTTCACTTTCCCTTTCAAAATCATATCTTTTTTTTGTCTTTAAAAAGACAACCCTGTTATCCTGACAGTAAAATTCTCTCGTTAGGGATCCGATTGTAAATAACGAGAAAAAAACTCATGGTACTACCCCGAGATGGTAAGTTTTTGCTCTTTTTTTATTTAGAAAATACAGCCACATCCACAATAATGTTTGTTATCGGCGTGGCGGCTACAGAATACGTAATTAAATTTTATAAAGTAATACTATGGATTTTACAAATTTTGCAATATTCGCTGAAAATTTAGTGTCCAATAAATTACTTAGGCAGTTAAGTATGGTAAATGATACACGATAATTATCAAAACGGGGGTATACAATTAAAAAATGGTTAACAGTAACTTATACATTACATGTTTCACATATAGGTGGCTCATTTTCAAGTCTCGTGTGTTTAAGGTATGTTTCTAGTTGACAATTCTCAAGCTGTAACTTCATTTTTAATATGCTTCAGTGACGTTTGAGAAGATTGCCATTCGTTTTTCTATTTTCTTTTGGCGAGTATTCACTTTGGATAATCGGCTTTATCTATATTGGAAAACACAGAAACTGTGGTCAATTCTTTCGTTGCCTGCAACGCCAATGTGAAATGGTATCTATATAAATCTGATACGTCTGAGTTTTCTTGACCATACATAAGATCGAGATTTATAAGTTTCTCTAGAGGACTTTTGGGATAGATCTGTTAAAGGGTTTAAAGGGCGCTTAATGAGTCACTTAAGACAACTGAATTAAAAATGTTATTAGAATTGATATGCAAGATTTGAGCACTGTATAGAACTTTGCGGAGAAAATCTTAAAGTAGGTTGGGAGACGAAATTGATATGTATCGGCTAGGGTATCAATTGCAGCGCATTCTGTCATACTTGGATGCATATGTCAAGGTTTTACAACAATGCTCGTAATGCTGAGTGAGACTTAAGTCTAGACTAGTCTTGTTCTCTGCATGGCTATTAATATATTTGTCAAGTAGGGTTAGGCCAGTATTTATATTTGGATTATTAATTATCCAAGGTGGGGGTTTTAATCTTAGGCAACACCGAGACTTGCTCGTAGTAAGATTTTGTCTGATACAATTCGACATTTGAATAATGATATACATTTATTAGTAAATGTTTTATTAAATAGAGGTTTGTTTATATTTGAAGCTATTGACGTTGCGTGTGATATTGTTAAGGAAATTAAGCGATCATATAATGAAGGCTTTCAAAATATAAACTTTCTTCGGGTGATATTCGAAATGCTCCAAGAGATAGTCTTGGTGCTGTATTGTGTATAGCAGGGTCCTCCATACCCTGCACAATATGGAGGATGCAGAGGCGTAAGTAATTAATCCATAATCAATTTTTGATCTTTATTTAAGTTCTTTAGATTATTACCGGGGTACAGAAATCAGACCCACCACAGTACTTATTTGGCAATGTTCTCATTAGAATAAGTTTCTTGTTGCATGTCAATACTAACTGCTTAATGTGTACTTTCCAATTAAGCTGTTTATCAAATATACAAATATTTATATACACATAAAATATACCACATACCTTAATGAATTGTAGCATAGCGATGTGTTAAAAATTGTTAAAAATTTAGGATTGTTATTATTTGTAAGGTTCTTTTTAGAGAACCCCATACTTACGGTTTTTGTAATCGAGAATTGAAACCTGTGTCGCAAAACCACTCTTCGAGTTTTTGTAAAAAACTAGAAATCTGTTAAAGTTAAACTAATATATTTGCCTTTTACATAAACAAACAAGGGAATTATGTGGTTTTTTATGACATTAATAAGAGTGTAGGGCTAATACGTGAGCATTGGATGGTCCCATTTTATTTCTCCTGTTTTTGGGAATAATAGTTGTTAATTCTTAGATAAACCGAACTATTTTCTAGAACGTTCTTAATAAAAAGAAGGTAATTTCCATGAACACTGTATCCTACGATGACTGTAACTGTTCTAAGATGTTCTATTTCCAACATAAACTGCATGCTTTTTTAAGTCAAAAAATACTGTGATACAATATTGTTTTGTGGCCAGTGTTGCGTTCTGCACATACAATGACCTCAATATAACAATTGGGATCATCCTGAAGGGGGAGAGAAGATATTCTGTTCAATCTAGAACTCGCTGTTTTCCCCCTTTCGGATTGGGTATGTCAAATGGGTATGTCAATTGGGTATGTTCAAATAAAGAAAAGAAATCAAAGCCAGCGGACTGTATAAAACTCATTTTTAAAAAGCTGTGAAATTAAACATAAATGTACATAACCAAACATACCATAATAATTCAAGAAAAATGTACACAAACTTAAATATTAGTTAATATGAAAACGACACCAAAAAGATAACCATTTAAGGGATAGAACACTGACAAAACAAAAGACCATAGCCGTAAACATACTATAGGTACATAAAAAGATAAAAGACATATTAATAATCTTACAAAAAAAATCAACCTAATTATGGGTACATATTTTAACGTTGTAAAAATAAATTAAGAATGCGGTGCATATAAATAATTAATAAGTACAATTATTAATAAAACATACAAGAAATAAAATCAGTGTTAACAAAATACAACAAATATACAATACAGTAAATAAACCGAAACAAATGGAAAATGTCCAATTGACAATGTTCAATCGCGATCGCGGCACAAATCAGCTAATTCTTCCTTAAATATCAAATAAATATACTAAGTGCACGTACTTGATATATGCAGCAACATAGATAAAAGGTGTATTGTTCCTTACCCAATGAAAAGATAGCACCCCGGCTATCACAAACGTCTTCAGCGACTTTATATAGGAACCACAAATTTGACGTCTTTCTCGGGAGAAAGACCGATGCGGGGTCTCGCAGGTACCTTTAACCCACATACATACACATTTGTATCGTTTAAGAGATAAAACTCGTCTCTCATTTTGACTTTAAAAACACATGTGGCATTTGGAAATCATCCTTTGTGATCTCGCAGATGGCCGTTTTGGAATGTTTAGCCCTTATCTCTTTTTGACCCTTAAAAACCGCCGTGTACTTGTATATTCAAATCTCAGTTTAAATATACGAGGAGAATCGAAACTATCAAAAAGTCTATTATTACATTTACAAATGTTTATATACCTACAGTTGCGAAACTGCAACAGCCAGGGATTCATGAATATTACTTTCCATGTTTAATATGTTGTCTATCCCAGATCGGTTTTGTCAAAAACTATTTTGTTCATTTATAAGCAACTTTGAATTTTCTAGATGCCAACGTACTTTCTTCTATATTTCTCTTATATGAATGGAATTGTTAATGTTACAGACATATTGGGCCCAACTGGATTTTTTTGTTTGATTAAATTAAATCTTTTGGTTAAATCTTAAATATGTGACTCGTCATTTAGAAAATTTTCTAGAAGTTTTCCTCTACGATCAGTACGCTTAGCCAAATAAAGGTATAAGCATTAAAATTACGTTCGACGATTACAGGAGACGGTATCTGTTCGATAAGATGAAGTCGTTTATCTTTATGCGTAACTAACGAACTAGATGGAAGGTAAATGTTATATTTAAAAATTGGAGCGAAAGCGTTAATCTCTAATTAAAACATGTCTGATCTGAACAAAACTAAGAGAATAGCCGTTAAAGGTGCTCTTAAACGCTTCACAACATATTTTAAAAACGTAGAACATAATGAAACTATCGACCTCCTAGACTTAGAAAATCGATTATGCAAAGCCGAGGAGCTTTTAGAGGTTTTTAATGAGGCTTAACTGCTTATTGAAACTGATGATCCTGAGTGTGAGAAAAATTATGATACTATATATGTCATTGAAAGACAGTCTTTTGAAGACAGATATTTTAAAATAATATGACACTAAACAACTTATCTCATCTAGACAACCTACTAAATTTCATCTAGATAACGTTTTTCTTTACACGGCATAGCTGCCGACACTATTAAATCTTTGCAAGACCGTGATACTAATTACGATATTGCTTGGGCTTTACTAATTGAAAGATTCGAGAACAAACAATAACTTGTAATTAATCATATTAAAGCCATCTTGAAGTTATCGGTAATTGCAAAAAAATCAAATCAAGGTCTCAGACAACTTCTAGACAATACTCAAAAACATTTACCCGCATTAGAAGTTTTGTAATGCCCTACACAACACTGGGATAATTTGATTATTTACTTATTTTAATAAGACGGTGTATCACAAAATTGTACAGGCAACATACCAATTTTAGACGACTTAATAAAGTTTTTAAAGGAACGATGTCGTATTGTAGAATTATTAGACAATTATGACAATAAACAAAAGCGAAAACCACAACGTTATAAACCTAACAAGACTGACACGAGATCTCTTGTCTCTAGCACAGAAAATAGGTTAAAATGTATTTTTTGCAATAAAGAACACAAAATATATTATTGTCTTGACTTTTTAATTCTACTAATAGATTCAACAATTCAAAACGTTTACGTTTATGCATTAATTGCCATGGCACAGGCCATACTAAGCATTGTCGTTCTGATGGTTGCAGAAAATGTGGGAAGATTCACACTATGTTACACTTTAAAAAATCACAATCTTTAAATTCTCTCTTCACAGAAAACAACTCATCGCTTCAAACTTCATTATATTCCAATACTCCAAACACTAGTATACAGTCTAATAAATCTTCTTCTACTTCAACCTGTTCTTCAACTATCATATCAGTTCAACTATCTAAACTCCTGTTAAATCGTACATTTTACTTTCAAGTGCTATTGTCAATGTATTTGACAAGTTTGGCAACTTACATAAATGTAGAGTCATATTGGTCAACGGAAGTCATCTAATTTTATATCTGAGAACCTTTGTAATATTTTACAACTTTCAAAGCAAAAAATTAACACTTCGATCTCGGGATCGAATATTAATAAATTAACTCACAATATTAGTTTCCGGATTACATTAACATTTAAATTACTTATTAACAATTTTTCGAGAAAGATATCATGTCTAGTTTTGCCCAAAATAACAGGGAACTTGTCCTATACACACGTCAATCGTTCTCAGCTTAATATTCCAACAAATTTACTTCTAGCTGACCAAAAATTTGAAAAATCTCGTCCAGTATACCTTTTTATTGGTGCTGACATTTCTTTCACAAGTTAATCAGATGTACAGTTGTCACAAAGTTTTGGGAACTAGAGGAATGTCCTAAAACCAAGTTTGTTTCCGAAGAAGACACCTATTATGAAAATCACTTTAAGCAACACATTTCTCGCCATTGTGATGGTCGTTTTATCACCACTCTTCCTCTAAAGGAATCTCCATCAATCTTAGGGGATTCTAAAACTTTTGCTTAAACATGTTTTCTGAACTTAGAGAGAAAACTTGAAAACAACATTCAATTAAAATCAGAATATCATAACTTCGAACTTGAGTACATTAAACTTGGCCACATGTCCCTAACACGGGACACTGACGATAATTCTGGATTCGTCTTATCTCATCATTGTGTTTTCAAGGAATCATCAACCAACACAAAATTAAGAATTGTATTTGACGGTAGTGCAAAAATTACCAAAGGCTACTCATTAAATAACATCACGTATGTCGGCCCCTACTTACAAGATAAATTATTTTATATTTTAATTAGATTTCGACAACATAAATTGGTACTAGAAGCAGATATCACTTAAATGTATCGTCAAGTTTTCATAACGCCAGAACAACGTTATATTCAAAAGATCCTTTGGAAATTTAATACAAATGATGAGATCTCTGTCTACACACTAAACACTGTTATATATGGCACTGCGTCAGCAGCATTTTTACCATTAGGTCTCTTCATGAAATTGCCTACAAACATATCTCCGAACACCCAAAGGTTGCTTCCATTATTTTATATGACTTTTATGTAGATGACTTACTTACTGCCTGTAACACATCTGAAGAACTCAATGAAATCAAGGAAACCATTTTAGACTTATTTTTTTCCTACAGTTTTCCTCTAAGAAAACGGACTACTAATGATTCGTCTTTACAAATTTATTCTGATCCTGAATTCCTATCTATTGGTTCTGACGAACACAATAAAACACTAGGATTACTCTGAAATCCGTCTTCTGATTCCCTACATTAGTCTATAAATATCTGCACAACAAACTTAAAGGTTGGCAAAAGACAAATTTTGTCTTGTACAGCACAAATATTTGATACTTTAGGGCTACTTTCTCCCGTAATAGTTACATCAAAAATCATTCTTAAAGAGCTCTGAAAACTCAAGATAAGTTAAGATGAGTCTGTTCCTAAAAGTATTTACACACTTTGGACGAAATACTACTTAAAGCTCACAAAATTAAATACTTTAAAAATACCTAGACATATACTTTCTTCTAGCCCAGTTTCTATTCAACTTCATGGGTTTCAGACGCCTCGGAGATCTTACGGTGCATTTATTTACATATGCTGCACATATATATTTTGAAATTACACTTCAAACCTTTATTGTGCCAAAATTCGAGTGTCTCTTATAAAACTATTAACTATTCCAATACTACTCTGTAGGGCATCACTACTTTCTGAACTTGTTGAGAAAGTCACTTCATCTTTAAGCGTTTGCTTTAAAAATATCTTGTACTGGACTTAGTCTAAAATTGTTATTTCATGGATAAACACATCTCCTCATTTACTTAAAACTTTCATTACGAATCAAGTAGCACAAATTCAGAAGCTGACTAATCTCGAACTTTAAAGTATGTTAAAACTTATGACAATCCAGCAGATCTCTTGTCAAGAGGTATAAGTAAACTTGTTGGTCTTAACCCATTCTTTGATACTACAACAAAATTAATACGTGTTGGAGGTCGTTTACACCATTCTGCATTTGATTTTAATAAAAGAAATCCCATAGTGCTACCTTCAAAACATCATCTCAAGATGCATCACTATCATCACTCATTGCTCGTCACGAGCATTTGAAACTTTTACATATTGGTCCTCCAGCACTTCTTGCTGCTTTACGAGAAAATTACTGGCCAATCTTAGGGCGCAATTTAGTTCAAAATATTGTTCGTGATTGTGTCCGATGTTTTAGATTCAACTATAAACAGTATCGCATTGGCAATCTTCCGGAGTCAAGAATCCCACCCTCACGGCCTTTCACGGTATTTGAAGTCCATTATGCTGGACCCGATCTCTTACGAGATAGAAAGGGTCGTAATTACAAAACTTTTAAGGCTTTCATTGCTCTCTTTATCTGCTTCGCCAGTAAGGCTGTACATTTAGAAGTTTTCAGTGACCTCACGACAGAGTGTTTCTTGGCGGCACTACGCCGATTCACATCCAGACGCCTTGAATGCTCCGAAATCTTTTCAGGTAACGGCAGCACTTGCTGCCACTAACGTGGGAGCAAATAACAAAGTAGACAATTTTTTGACAAAAAATATCATGCCATTACGGCATACCTGTTAATCGACGGTATTCAATGGCACTTTATTACTCCACACGCTCTCCACTTTGGTGGCATATGGGACTCAAATATTAAATCAGTTATGTACCACATGAAACGTGTAGTATGTAAAGCAATCATAACCTATGAAAAATTTTCTACGGTTGTATATCAAATAGAGGCTTGCCTCAACTCCAGACCACTCTATCCTCTTTCTAATGACCCAAATGACCCTAATCCTCTTACTCTGCACACTTGTTAATCGGATCTTCAGTGACAAATATACCACAACAGAACTTAATCGGCATGAATAAAAATCGTCTTTCAAGATTTCAAAGGGTGCAACAGTTATTACAGAACTTTTGGACAAGATGATTCAAAGAATGCGTATCCCACCTTCAGCAGCAGGTCAAGTGGAAGGAGAATTGTCAACAGCTTATCAAGCCTGGACGCATAGTTCTGGTTAAGGATAATGGACTTCCTCCCTTAAACTGGCAGTTAGGTAGAATTTTGAAAACTTATACCGGGAGTGACAATATTGTGCGGTCAGTTATGATAAAAACAAGCACTGATGACATTAGACGACCGGTTGTGAAAATTTGTGTTCTACTGAACCAAGATCAATAAATTTTTTATGATTATAAGTACTATGATCTTAGACACTTTATTTAAAAAACACTTGTTTATTTACTATTGAATCCCGGTCTCTGGGGTTTCAAGGTGGGGGAGTATATGTTACGTACGGATCTACTCGCGCACATCGTAGTTTAAACCCTACCAATGGTACGACTGCGTCCCGATCAAAACAAATGCGCTCCATCCACAAGGGGGTTGCTTACGCCAAGATGAGCAGAAAATGACGACACCCCCGCTTCGATGAAAACACATTTAAATTATATTTAAGTTATTATTATACAGTTATACGTTTAGATTGTTGTTTATAGTTTTGTATAATAAAATTACGTGATTCTCAAAATCTTTCACCACAAGCTCTTCCATCAAACTGAGGAATCTCCATACAATGAGGAGTCAGACAAGGTTGAATTTTGTGTACACATTGTTCAATGTTTACTCGAACCAGCTATTTAAAAAGGCAGTTGAGAGACAGCCATATGAAATTAAAATCAAGGGAAAGTACTTAATGTAATTATATGCGAAATATATATATATATATATATATATATATATATATATATATATATATATATATATATATATATATATACTGTTTTGGATGACAGGGAATTTTATATACAACATGCGATTTTTTTAATAGGGGGGTTTTTGTTTTTAATCTTGTAAAATTCTTTTTCAAAAGATTGTGCCCTTTATGAGCAACCGTAATGTTATGTTTAGACAGAAGATTTGCAATTTATTCTGATAATCCTTTTATATAGGAGAGAGACATAAAGTTTTTTTTTACCGTGTTGGTTTCATTGTTGTTATTGTTATTGTAAAATTTATGCAGTCGCGATTTAAAAGTGTTGTCGATAAAGTGGTGTGAGTATGAATTAAGTGTTAGTGCTGTTTATGTTTTTTTAATGGCCTGTTATTGATAGGACCGGATAATCTAATAGCTCTATCGGCGAGTCCGATAACTACTGATTTCTTTTGAGACAGAGGATGATGAAAGTTGAAATTCGGATATCTCGACGACCAGGTTTTTTTTAGTGTATCATGAAGTAGTTATAATGCTGTTTTCTCTATGTAAGGTCAGGTCCAGAAAATTAATTTGACCATTTTTTTCAATTTCTAATGTGAAGTTTAGTTTTTGATGAAAGTTATTGAATTCATTTAGTAAAATATCCATTTTATCCTCTGGTGCTGCAATCAAGCAGTCATCTATATAGCGATATAAAAAATGTAAATAAAAATCTATTTTATTTAAAACAATTTCCTCTAGATGCTCTAAAACTAATTGAGCGATGGCACTGGATATGCTAGCACATTTAGCACATCCATCTGTTTGTTGGAGGATTTTGTTTTTATATAGGAAATAGGTTGACTTTAATGCTGTTTTGACTGCTAGCGGAGATTCTTCTAGAGGGATGTCTGAGAACGCTTTGATTTCATTCCACTTTTTTTAATAATGTCTTTCGCTAAAGCCATTGGAGCATTTGTGTATAAATATAAAAGGAAACAAGGCTCAAAGAACCGATATTAAGCCTCGGAACCAGACGGAACCTAAGATGACGAACCACACAAAGAAAAGGAAAATGAGAAGGAAAAATAAGCCCACAATCAGATTAGCAACATGGAACATTACTTCTTTTAACAACAAAGACCAAGAGGTAATAGAAGAACTGATAAATAAAAACATAGACATTTGTGCAATCCAAGAAACCAAGAAGAAAGGTAAAGGCCAAATAGAATATAACCAATATGTCCTAGCATACAGTGGAGTGAAGAAAGAAGAACGAGCACGAGCAGACGTAGGTATACTTGTCCATAAAAAATTTAAAGACAATATAAATAACTGCCGTTATATCTCCGAAAGAATAATACATATGAACGTCACAATGGACTACCAAAAATTAAATGTCATATCTATCTATAGCCCCGAGGACTGCAAACCTAAGGAGGAACGAGAGGAATTCTACGAACAATTGCAAACCATCCTGGATGAAATACTTCATGAAGAGCCCTTAATTCTTATGGGTGACTTTAATGCACGAATCGAAAATGAAACAGTTTCAGGAGTAAAACAAAAATTTAATGAAAACCATGTCAACGCAAATGGAGAACTCATGGCTAATCTCTATGCTTTTAATGAACTCAGAATCAATAATACATTTTTCGACCATAAGCTCTAGTATAATAATACATTTAAAAACTCCAGGGGGCATAAATCTATGATTGATTTTATGGTCACCAATAGAAAAATTTACACAAAGCAAATTCTAGATATCCGAACTTTAAACTCAGCAGACGCAGGGACTGAACACAAACTAGTACTAGCAAAGATAAGAATGAAAATAACACCAAAACAAAATTTTCTACAGGAAATCACCGGAACAAACAGAATTACCAGAAGACTTAAAAATCTATTAAAAGAAGAGAAAAACAGGGGAATCCCAACTTACTTAGAAAATTTGACTACGTCCAAAGACACCAATTATTATCTATGAGAGGCGACGAGATAGGTAAAAGGTCCACAAGACGCCTTACCTCCTCTAAAAAATGTCAAAGGTAAATGGGCAAGAACAGACACAGAAAAATCTGAGACATTCGCTGAACATCTTTCTACGGTATTTAGTCTGTTTAACAGAGTAGTGCCATTAGAACAAGAAGAACCATTTAATTCATTTCTGGAGGCTCCATATCAAATGGAACTTCCAATCATCAAGTTTAATATTAAAGAAGTAAAATAGATAATAAAGAATAAGATACAACCCAATAAGGCTCCGGGATTCGACCCCATAACGGATAAGATCCTTCAGGAACTAACCAATGACTGTTACAGAATAATCACCATGATCTTCAATGCTATGCTTGCTTAGTCTGCATTACTTCCCTCTGCAATGGAAAGTGGCACAGATTATACTCATTCAAAAACCTGGTAAAGATCCTAAGGTGTCAACTCATACCGACCGATTAGTCTACTCCCAGTCATCTCTAAGGTCTTTGAAAAACTTCGGCTACGAAAAATTAAACCAATATTGGACGAAAAGTGTCTCATACCTGACCATCAATTCGGTTTTCGTAACCAACATGGTACAATCGAACATGTTCACAGACTATACACAACAATAAGAAGTAGTCTCGAGAACAAGCAATACTGTACTGCAGCCTTTTTAGACGCCTCTCAAGCTTTTGACAAGGTGTGGCATACAGGACTTCTGTACAAGTTAAAGAAAAATTTACGTTACCCTTACTTTAAACTCCTTCAATCATACCTTACATAAAAGAGATATCTAGTAAAATATAGTGAAGCCTATACAAAACTCTACCCCATCTTATCTGGTGTAACTTAGGGTAGTGTGCTTCGACCGATTCTGTACCTGATATATACGGCTGACTTGCCAATAAGCAATAACATAACGCTTGCAACATTCGCAGATGATAGTGCTTTCTTGGCCTATCATAGCAACCCAATAATAGCATCAGAGTGACTTAGAGTAAACCCCTCAAAATCCACACAAATTACATTCACTCTAAGAAGAGGTACATGTCCACAAGTTAACCTCAATGGACATCCTTTGCCCCAAAAGCATGACGTAAAATACTTAGGTATTCACCTTGACAAACGTCTAACTTGGACCAAACATATATGGACGAAAAGGCTTCAATTGGGAATTTTATACAGAAAACTTTACTGAATGTTGGGAAAAAACTCTCACCTATCGATCCACAACAAGCTGCTGATATACAATACAATAATAAAACCCATTTGGACATATGGCTCGCAGCTCTGGGGTTCAGCTAGCAAATCTAATATTATGATAATACAAAGATTTCAATCCAAAACTCTGAGAAAAATCGCTAATGCACCTTGGTATATCCAGAATGATGCAATACATAGAGATCTTTGGGTACTAATAGTCTCTGAAGAGTGCAAAAAATCTTCTGAACAATATCAAAACCTACAGACCTACCTCACCGATCCTGACAGAGCCTACAGCAGTGGGAGTTACGCCTTCAACAGCATCCAGCCATTTGTGATCACTGCCGCTTTTAGTGCTCGCGTATCAGTGTATGTGCGCATCCTATCGGTAAACAAGCCAATTTGTGTCGTGATAATTTGGTCACTATACCTTACATCTCTCTGTCATGTAAAGACAAAAACTTTTACTTATTGTTTTCACTGCAAAACAGATTGTAAAAACCTTAAATGTTAATAAAAAAAATAAAATCATGGGGAAAAATTTAATGTAGAATCACTGTGGAACGACTCTACAAGAGAAATGTACCAAAGGAGGCTGGCACAAAAGATACAGCTGAAACAAACAGACGACATCGAAGATATAAACGCGAGCTGGGATAAAATTAAAAACAAAATTGAAGAAGCAGCAACAGAAGCTCTAGGAAAACGCAAAATCATGCTGAACAAAAGAAACATGAAGACAAATCACACAAAAGGCCATCGAGTATAATAAACCAGCATATATGTCTTTTATAGATCTGACAAAGGCTTAGATCGCATCCAAGTCGAAGATGTCTTACACCTACTGTATAAAAGAAACATACCAATCAATAGTATACAAACCATCGAAAACATCTACCTCCAAAATCGAATACAGGTAAAGATAAATGGAAAACTAACACAGTGTATACCAGTACAAAGCGGAGTCAGACTCGTTGAGCCCACTGCTCTTTAATATAATATTGGACGAAATAATACAAGCAGTACGTAAAGGTCATGGCTACAGAATGGCGAACAAAGAAATCCATATATTTTGTTATGCAGACGACGCCCCATTATTCGCCGAGACAGAAGACGAGCTCCAAAGATCAACACATATCTTCAATACAACCTAAGAAATACAATATGATAATATCAGCAGACAAAACCAAATATATGACAACATCTAAACACCCACTACGGTGTAAAATCGAAATTGATGGGAAAATAATAAAGCAGGAAGCAAGGTTTAGGTATTTGGGAATAGATATAACTAGTTACGGAGATGTTGAAGAAGAAGTACGACAACAAAGCTTAAAAGTAAGTAAAGCGGCGGGTTCTCTTAATGACACAATCTGGAAGAACAAACACCTAAGACAAGATACAAAAACAAGAATCTATAAAGCAGCAATTAGACCTATATTAACATACACAGCGGAGACAAGACCTGACACATCTAAAACGAGACGACTGCTAGAAACAACAGAGATGAAAATACTCCGACGAATATCAGGGAGAAGTCTATTGGATAGGGAAAGAAGCGAGAACATAAGAAGAGCATGTAATATAGAAGACATAAATGGATGGGTAACAAAACGAAAACAGCAGTGGAACGAACATATCAGTAGAATGGCATAGTATAGAATAGTACGAATAGCACGAGATGAGTCACCAAATGGACGAAGAAGTATTGACAGACCAAGAAAAAGATGGTGCGATAATTTAGGAGGCTAATATTGAAAAAGAAACAGGCTTTAAAGCGTACATACTAGAAGGAAGAAGAAGAAGTAGATTTTTATATACCTTTTTTCTATCGCTATATAGATGACTGCTTGCGTGCAACACCAGAGGATATTTTACTAAATGAATTCAATAACTTTCACCAAAAACTAAAACTCACATTAGAAATTAAAAAAATTTGTCAAATTAATTTTCTGGACCTGACCTTACATAGAGAAAACAGCATTATAACTACTTCATGGTACACCAAAAAAACCTGGTCGTCGAGATATCTGAATTTCAACTCTCATCATCCCCTGTCTCAAAAGAAATCAGTAGTTATCGGCCTCGCCAATAGAGCTATTAGTTTATCCGATCCTAGCAATAGACCTCAGACCATTAAAAAAGCAAAAACAGCACTAACACTTAGTTCATACTCACACTTAGAGTTTATATTGGAAAAACCAGTCAGCTACTTAACTCAAGAATACGTTCCCACAAATACGACAAAAAAAAACTCAACCGACCCCACAAAACATGAAAACGAAAAAAATCATAAATTTTATTTTGAGAAAACCAAGATCCTAAAAAGTGAACATAACAGGAAGAAGAGAGAGCTTCTAGAGTCTATACAAATAAAAAAAATAATAATGCAATAAGTGATAAAAAAGATTTAAACAAAATATATTTTAATTTAATTTAAAAACACATAAAAAGACAATCTCAGAAAGCCTATGATGTTAAAATAACTGATTGTTTAAACGATAAACTAACTTCAATAAACAACATATTAGATTTAAAATACATTTTACATGTAGTGACTTAGTGGGTATGTCCTATGTTTTTAATATTATTTTAATTGTGACGTCTACTTGTTAGCGCCGAATTTTTACCTGCTTGGTAAGTCAAAAGTTTAACTTTAAAACCGTATTATGTCTGTGATAAAATTTTTTTTTAGTCAATATTACTTCTTGAAAATGACATGTATTTCCTGCCGAAACGTCGAAAAAATATATGAAAATGTCTTACTATCAAATCAACTTTTTTTATGAACCTACGCCCAAGAAAATCCACTAAAAAATATATATTAAGGTTCAAGAACTAAACTCAAACTATATATATATATATATATATATATATATATATATATATATATATATATATATATATATATATATATATAAGAGTAAGAAAAAAGAAGTATTTGTGACACGTTTGGAAAAAATATAAAACTGTTTTGGATGGGTTGGAGTCAATAAAAGGGGCTATTCGTTGACTATTTTTTACTCGAGCTTTCAATTGTCATTACAATTATTATCAAGAGCTTCTAAAAAATACAAAATATCTTACAAAGTTAAACTAGAAATAAAATGATTTTGTTAACTCACCAAATAAAATTAGTTTTTTATATAAAACTGCTGCTAACATCTTATTACAAAAAATATTATTAAAAAAATGTCCTATTCTAATAAATGTTTCTCTAAAATAAATTTTGATAAAGTTTCTTAACAAAAACAACTGAATTTGTAAACAAAAATTGAATAGCTACAAATAAGCCTCAATGTCATAAATACCAACTTAAAAATTTTTATTTTTGACATATTGTCAAAAATAAAATTTTGTTTAAAAAATTATTTTTTGTTTAGTAACAAAAAAGAAGAAGATTTATTCACCATTGATAGATGCCTGAAAAAAATTAACAAATACATGGAAAATTCAAAATGTGATATTTTACTGATTGCATATATAAACTACATAGAAATAATATAATTATAAATTTTGCTTAGATTTAGAATTTCTGACCTTTTGTTTTAATTATTATCACTTTTGCTAATACAAATTATTTCCAAAAAAGTTCTTTTAAATTTATTACTTTCATTACATAAAATTTTACTATTATCAAAATCCATAATATGGTCTTTGTCTATTACATGTTCTCCCAAAGCACAAGATGGTTTCTTAATTCTGCAATCACTTTTGTGAGAAATAATGCGATTTGAGAGATTTCTTCCAGTCTCACCAACATACTCAGCTTCACACTGAGTACAACTACCGCTGTATACTACATTTGTTTGATCTAATTTGTATATAGGATATTTAGCTTCGGAATATAAAGATGAAATGGTTTTGATGTTCTTTGTTGCTATTTTTATATTGTCAATAACCCTTAGTGTTTGTATTAATTTAGGAGTTAATGATGGTATAAAAGGTAGTGAATGATAATATATGTTCTGATTGTTGGATACAGTGTTTTGAGATTTTGCAAAAAATGGTGTTGAGTTATTTATATTTAATAAATTAGAAAAAAAGCATCTTATGTAGCATATCTGGAGGATAAGAGTTTTCAATTAAAATATTTTTTAACAAATGAAGATCTTCTTGTAGATAGTCTGGATGAGAAAGTTTTAAAACACGTTCCTTTAATCCTGTTATAAGGTTTATTTTCATCTTATTTGGATGATGAGAGTAATAGCTTATAAAAATAATAATAATAATAATAATAATAATAATAATAGCTACTCATTTGGTATTGTTAAGTGGACAAAAACGGATATAGAAAATCTTCAGCGAAAAGTACGAACGCACCTCACAAAGGCACAAAAACACCATCCTCGAAGTGCAGTAGAAAGAACGACATTACCGCGGTATTTAGGAGGTCGAGGACTTATGGATATAAGCGAGCAATTAGAAAAACAGATTACTAATTTAAGAACTTATTTTCAGGTGCAGGCGGAGACATCTACTCTTCATCGCGCGATTTGTGCAGTAGATGACACAACACCGATCAAACTGAGGGAACCAGAAATGCGCATAAACCACCTTACTAAGAACGAAAAAATGCGCACCTGGATGGGCAAGCCTCTGCACGGGCGACATCCCAATGAGGTCAGTCAAGACCATGTCGACAGTATAGCGTCGAACTATTGGCTGACATCAGGAAGGATGTTCCCCGAAACAGAAGGTTCACTACTGGCCATTCAGGATCAGGTTATACCAACCAAAAATTACCTGAAATATATCGTCAAAGACCCTCAGGTCCAAAATGACAAATGCCGATATGGGTGCCAAGCTCAGGAAACCATTCAACATCTTACCGGGGGCTGTCAGGCATTTGCTGCAACTGAATATAAGGAACGGCACGACTCAGTAGGAAAAATCCTTCATCAAGAGATAGCTATCAAACTGGGACTTCTTCAAACAAACCATCTTCCATATTATCAATATGTTCCTGAGAGTATACTTGAGAATGACAAATACAAGCTATACTGGGATCGCACTGTGCTCACAGACCAAACAGTGGCACATAATAGACCAGATCTCACACTAGTTAATAAACTAAAGAGACAAACAACATTAATTGATGTGGCGATACCCAACAACAATAATCTTTGTGTTAAACAGAACGAAAAAATCGCCAAGTACAGGGATCTGGAAATTCAAATACGAAGACAGTGGAAAATGGAAAGTACCCAGACAATACCTATTATTCTCTCTACTACTGGAGTCATTCCAAAGAACCTCCTAGAAAATATAAAACAGCTAGGTCTGAATGAACATCTCTACAAGACCATGCAAAAAGCTGTACTACTCTCAACATCCCGATGTGTACGAAAATTTTTGGGAGATACTCCAGCATATCAAGTCACCTAGGGCTCGATAACACGGAAAGAGTCCCACCAGAGCTCAATCCTTTTGATACCGTTGGTATCTGGGATGAGTGAATTTTCCCCTTAGAGGGAGTGTGAGCCGTATGGCTAAATCTGGATAATAATAATAATAATAGTCGGTGGCAGGGTGTTGAGGAGGCGGGCCCCTGTCATACAATCAGCTACAGCCCAACAACAACAGCAAGAACAACCACAAGCGAGCCAAACAACAACAAGAGCTCCACTCGCTGAAGGTGCTGCGCTGGAACATCAGCCGGCGCTCACCCAAGCGGGACGACGGAGGCAGCGCATGAAATGGACTGCGTCCATAAATGAGAATATTTTGCGCTTCTATTACCAGGTGACAAACCTCGGTCAAGAAACGATCGGGTATCGACAAAATCTCTATGCCGAATTTTGCAGGGAGTACCCAGAAATTCAAGTAACTGAACAACGAGTTGCTGATCAATACCGGGTAATTATAAGAAATAATCTTATCCCAGAGGCTAGACGCAATACCATCAGAAGCGAAGTCGAACGGGAGATTAATCACCAAGAGGTAAATGTAGATCAAGTCCCTAATGAAAGACATGAGCAGATTCCTGAGCTTACCATACAAGAAACTCAACCTGATAATACACTACAGGACAACAACGAGTTACGCGATACTCTGGTAAGCAAAATGGCACGAGCTGTACAAGAGTTTAATGGAACAAATCCACTTAGCAGACCACCGCTACCAAAAATAAACTCTTCTAAAAAACTAGGTGCTCTGTTACAAATTATAAATACTGAAGTCCTACCCAATTACGTCGTAGAAGCCCATACGCTGGAATATTTGCATATGCTTATTTACTGTGCAGCAACAGTAACAGCTAATATAATGGGAATTAAGATCAGAACACGACGGGGTGCCAATGCCGGAAGGACTGATAACAGAGTTGCACCCTGGGAGAAACGGCTTCTAAACAAGATTGAATTACTGCGTAGGGACATTGGTCAAATGACAGAATATATACGAGGAACAACAAGTAGAAAAGTCATTAAAAGAGCTGATCAAATAATGCTAAGCACTGCAAGACACTCGCAATATGATCCAGTAAACATCACAGCCCATCAGTGCCTGGATACATTAAAACAAAAACTCTCCGTTTATTCCGGACGACTCAGGAGGTACAAGGTTAGTAACAGCAGGAAAAGTGACAATGCGCTTTTTGAGCATGCCGAGAAGGCATTCTATCGGAAACTTAATTCCACTGTCGAAAGTGCCAATAAATCATACCCAAGCCAAGAAGACATTCAGGAGTTTTGGGGAAATCAACTTTCCACACCAGCTGCTCTTAACACCAATGCTGGATGGATAGAAGATACGACGCACAGCTGTCAACACTACCGCACAACTGTTTATGAACCCTTCACCACAGAAGAAGTCTCTAATATCATCAAAGAGCTTCATAACTGGAAATCTCCTGGACCAGACGGAGTTCAAAACTTTTGGCTTAAGAAGTTCTTGAGTGCTCATGAGTGCCTGTCAACATTAATTAATCGCGTTATTTCTAATCCGCAGGAAATACCATCATTCCTAACTCAGGGAACGACTTATTTAATACCGAAGGATCAAAATAATACCCAAGATCCAGCCAAATACCGCCCAATTACGTGTCTTCCAACTCTGTATAAATTGGTCACATCCTGTGTAGCCCAGCGTATCTACCAACACTGCGCTCTAAACAATATCATAGAACCTCAACAGAAAGGATGCGCCAAGGGCTCCATGGGTTGCAAAGAACAACTTATTATCGACTCAGTCATTTCTAACCAGGCATACACCAAAAAAAGGAACCTCTTCACTGCCTTTATTGACTATAAGAAAGCCTTTGACTCAGTACCGCATGAATGGCTGGTAGATATATTAAGAATATATAAAGTCGATGATAATATAGTGACCTTCTTAAGACATATAATGACAGATTGGAAGACTAAAATTCACCTCCAAATACCTGGTGAAAACAATATCGAAACGGAAAATATCGCAATTAACCGCGGCCTATTCCAAGGAGACTCGCTGAGTCCCTTGTGGTTTTGTCTAGCAATGAACCCACTATCCCAGCTATTAAACTCTAGTGACTCAGGTTTTAGCATTAAAAACAACAACAATGTAGTGGCAAAGCTTAATCATCTGTTGTATATGGATGATTTGAAACTAATGGCTTCCACTCGAAATCACTTAGATCAAATGCTAAAAACTGTGGAAACTTTTTCAAATGATATCAGTATGCACTTTGGGTTAGACAAATGTCGTGTATTAAATATAGTAAAGGGAAAGGTTCAGCCCGGGGGATTCGATATGCAAAATGGCCAAAACATCGAGGCTATGGGCGAAAATGATATGTATAAATATCTAGGAGTAAAGCAAGCGCGGAAAATTGACCATAAACAAATGAATATCGAATTAACATCAGAGTTCATACGAAGAGTAAAACAGCTACTCCGCTCACATCTTAATAGTAAAAATTTGTTTAAGGCATTAAACACCTATGCATTTTCCGCGGTTAGCTACTCATTTAATATTATTAAGTGGACTAAAACGGATATAGAAACTCTTCAGAGAAAAGTACGAACACACCTCACAAAGGCACAAAAACACCATCCTCGAAGTGCAGTAGAAAGAACGACATTACCGCGGTATTTAGGAGGACGAGGACTTATTGATATAAGCGAGCAATTAGAAAAACAGATTACTAATTTAAGAACTTATTTTCAGGTGCAGGCGGAGACATCTACTCTTCATCGCGCGATTTGTGCAGTAGATGATACAACACCGATCAAACTGAGGGAACAAGAAATGCGCATAGACCATCTTACTAAGAACGAAAAAATGCGCAACTGGATGGGTAAACCTCTACACGGGCGACATCCGAATGAGGTCAGTCAAGACTATGTCGACAATATAGCGTCGAACTATTGGCTGACATCAGGAAAGATGTTCCCTGAAACAGAAGGTTCATTACTCGCCATTCAGGATCAGGTTATACCAACCAAAAATTACCTGAAATATATTGTCAAAGACCCTCAGGTCCAAAACGACAAATGCCGATATGGATGTCAAGCCCAAGAAACGATCCAACATCTTACCGGAGGCTGCCAGGCATTTGCTGCAACTGAATATAAGGAACGGCATGACTCAGTAGGGAAGATCCTCTATCAAGAGATAGCTATTAAACTGGGACTTCTACAAACAAACCATCTCCCATATATCAATGAGAATGACAACTACAAGCTATACTGGGATCGCACTGTGCTCACAGATCAAACTGTAGCACATAATAGGCCAGATCTCGTGCTAGTTAATAAACTAACAAGACAAACAACTCTAATCGATGTGGCGATACCTAACAACAATAATCTGCGTGTTAAGTACAACGAAAAGATCGCCAAGTACAGAGATCTGGAAATACAAATAAGGAGACAATGGAGAATGGAAAGTACCCAGACGATACCTATTATTCTTTCTACCACTGGAGTCATTCCGAAGAACCTCCTAGAAAACATAAAAAAGCTGGGTCTAAATGAACATCTATATAAGATCATGCAGAAATCTGTGCTACTTTCGACGTCCAGATGCGTGCGAAAATTTTTAGGAGATACACCGACGTACCAAGTCACCTAGGACTCGATAACATGGAAAGAGTCCCAACAGAGCTCAATCCTTTTGATACCGTAGGTATCTGGGATGAGTGAATTTTCCCCTTAGAGGGAGTGTGAGCCGTATGGCTAAATCTGGATAATAATAATAATAATCTATATATATCTTTATAATAATAATAAGTTTAGTGTTTTGGCTTCAATAGTATATATATATATATATATATATATATATATATATATATATATATATTATATAATACTTAATAATAATTATATATATATATATATATATATATAAAGAGTAAGAAAAAAGAAGTACTTGTGACTCGTTTGGAAAAAATATAAAACTGTTTTGAATGGGTTGGAGTCAATAAAAGGGGCTATTTGTTGACTATTTTTTACTCGAGATTTCAATTGTGATTACAATTATTATCAAGAGCTTCTAAAAAATACAAAATATCTTACTAGTTGAACTAGAAATAAAAATTTTTTGTTAATACACCAAATAAAATTAGTTTTCTATATAAAACTGCTGCTAACATCTTATTACAAAAAATATTATTAAAAAAATGTCCTATTCTAATAAATGTTTCTCTGAAAAAAATTTTGATAAAGTTTCTGAACAAAAACAATTAAATTTGTAAACAAAAATTGAATAGCTACAAATAAGCCTCAATGTCATAAATACCAACTAAAAATTTTTTATTTTTGACATATTGTCAAAGATTAAACTTATTATTATATAAAGAACATTAAAACCATTTCATCTTTATATTCCAAAACTAAATATCCTATAGACAAATTAGATCAAACAAATGTAGTATACAACATTAGTTGTACTCAGTGTGAAGCTGAGTATGTTGGTGAGACTGGAAGAAATCTCTCAAATCGCATTATTTCTCACAAAAGTGATTGCAGAATTAAGAAACCATCTTGTGCTTTGGCAGAGCAGTTAATAGACAAAGACCATATTATGGATTTCGATAATATTAAAATTTTATGTAGTGAAAGTAATAAATTTAAAAGAACTTTTTTGAAAATGGTTTGTATTAGCAAAAGTTATAATAATTTAAACAAAAGGTCAGAAATTCAAAATCTAAGCAAAATTTATAATTATATTATTTCTATGTAGTTTATCTATGCAATCAGTAAAATATCACATTTTGAGTTTTCCATGTATTTGTTACATTTTTTCAGGCATCTATCAATGGTGAATAAATCTTCTTCTTTTTTGTTACTAAACAAAAAAGAATTTTTAAAACAAAATTTTATTTTTGACAATATGTCAAAAATAAATTTTTTTAGTTGGTATTTATGACATTGAGGCTTATTTGTAGCTATTCAATTTTTGTTTACAAATTTAATTGTTTTTATTAAGAAACTTTATCAAAATTTATTTCAGAGAAACATTTATTAGAATAGGACATTTTTTTAATAATATTTTTTGTAATAAGATGTTAGCAGCAGTTTTATATAGAAAACTAATTTTATTTGGTGTGTTAACAAAAAAATTTTATTTCTAGTTCAACTTTGTAAGATATTTTGTATTTTTTAGAAGCTCTTGATAATAATTGTAATCACAATTGAAATCTCGAGTAAAAAATAGTCAACAAATAGCCCCTTTTACTGTCTCCAACCCATCCAAAACAGTTTTATATTTTTTCCAAACGAGTCACAAGTACTTCTTTTTTCTTGCTCTTTATATATATATATATATATATATATATATATATATATATTGTAGTTTTGAGTTTCTTTGAACCGTATTATATTTAATATAAAATCAATATTTCTTGGGTTAGGTTCAATAAAGATATATTACATGTGGAACTAGATTTTATTTTCCATTGCAATTAATCAACGTTTCGGCAGGAAACCCTTGCCTTTGTCAAGATTCTAAAATGTGTATATATATAAGGACAAACAGATATTGTAAAATATGTATATATATATGACTTACCAAAACGTAAAACGTGACACAGACATTAAACGAACTGACATATAAAAGTTGATATCTGATATCTCATTGTTTACTGTCATTAGTATATAATTATTTTTATATGGGCGTATCGTTGATGTTTTTGAAAAAGGTAAGGTGGAGATATATTATGACTTTAAGAGCTTTTTATGATGTTATATTGTTATTGTTTAAATCAGATTGAAATATATTTTATTTAGGTTTTGTGTATCTTTTTTGTATAAAAGAAATATAAATTTCTTTTATACAAAAGAAATAAAAATAAAAGAAAGAAGAAAGAAGAAATAAAAAAGAAAAGAAAATAAATTTGACTTTGAAAACATTAAAATTTTAAAAACAGAAAAAAACAAAAAGAAAAGGGAGATATACGAATCAATAGAAATAAAAAGAAACACCAACGCAATAAATGACAAAAAAGATACACAAAACCTAAATAAAATATATTTCAATCTGATTTAAACAATAACAATATAACATCATAAAAAGCTCTTAAAGTCATAATATATCTCCACCTTACCTTTTTCAAAAACATCAACGATACGCCCATATAAAAATAATTATATACTAATGACAGTAAACAATGAGATATCAGATATCAACTTTTATATGTCAGTTCGTTTAATGTCTGTGTCACGTTTTACGTTTTGGTAAGTCATATATATATACATATTTTACAATATCTGTTTGTCCTTATATATATACACATTTTAGAATCTTGACAAAGGCAAGGGTTTCCTGCCGAAACGTTGATTAATTGCAATGGAAAATAAAATCTAGTTCCACATGTAATATATCTTTATTGAACCTAACCCAAGAAATATTGATTTTATATTATATATATATATATATATATATATATATATATATATATATATATATATATATATATATATATATATATATATATATATATATACTATTGAAGCCAAAAGACTAAACTTTTAATGACACCTGCAGAGAATGCCTGAAAATAGATGTCCAAAAAAGATAAAAATTGGACTCCGCCCACTAGAAGAAAACAAGGTAGACCAAGACGGTCGTGGGGAAAAAATAACAAAGATGCAATAATCGCCAAAGATTTAAAAACTGAAGACTACTTCGACAGAACACGCTGAAAATTAGTAAGCGAGAAACGGCGCCGACTGTAGAAGACTGTAGTAATAATACCTAGCTAAATAGATACAAAGCTGCCTAGTAATGGCCCATAAATTTCTTATCCTTATTATTAAAAATATTTGAGATAATACTCCAGGGAAGAATAAAAGAAGCAATTAATTCTACCTGACAGTCGAAACCCTACGCCACCCATATGTAATTAAAGAAAACCATTCCTCCATAGATTATGACTGCATAGCTGATTGCGTAATATATAATAGCATTTTTGAATTAAATTAAATATTGTATTTAAATGGGATTATACCACTTTTGATTGTAATAAGAACTATTAAAATATTTACAACAGTAGAATGGTTATAAAGTAAAATTTGGCTGCACACAGTGTGGATAAATAATATCATAAACACTAGATAAAAAATATAAGCCATTAGAGCATAATAAACGAGGTTTCTATATTTGATTGATTTAAAAAAACATTAGATAGAGTGAGACTCAAAAATATATGTCATCTTTTGTATAATAGAGAAATTCTTTTGGATATCATAAATATTATTAAAAACATCTGCCAAAACAACAAGTCAAAATAGATGGTCAATTTACAAAACCTATAGATATAGGCAACATATTACGAGAGTGGTTTCATTAAGCCGTATGCTCTTTAATCGAATCATGGGTGAAGTCATCAAAAGCTTCAACAGAGAGAGAGAGAGAGAGGTTACATAATAGAAAACAACGAAGTCAAAATACATTGTTATGCAGACGACAAAACACGAGTTAAGAAACTCGGTTTCTATCCTTTTAAGCTATTCGAAGAATTTAAAGTATAATATACTACCAAAGAATATAGACGCTTCTATATTCTTTGATACTACTAACATTCTTCGAATAGCTCATTCATTATCTTTTTCGGATCTCTGATGAAGCAGGAAATATGCGGAAATAACGTTATAATATCCTGATGATACCGATTCATGTATTTTGAATGTATTTTTATTTAAAAAGCTTTTGAAATTTGTTAATTTACACTTAATTGCTGTACGTCCTTTGCCGTAGAACAGTAAGATCTATATTAGATATTTTTAAATTTTATTAGCGAAGTAAAGTTTTTGTACAAATAGAAAGAATGTCACATCCAAACAACCTGTCGAATATATTTAAATGTAATAAATAGAATTCCTCTTGTAATGATACGATATAATATATACTCACTTTAAATTAGTGCATTTTTTGTTAATTTAATATTTACAAACTGTCTCCATATCTAAACAAATGATTAAATTAAACTAAAATAAATTTAATTTAATTTAATTTTGCTGAAAATGTTATTAAAATGAAATTTTCTTCTAAATGTGCCTATCTTCTAGAGATGTTGGCGACCACATTGACCCATCTTATTCTATTCACTGCAGCTCGAACTAGATCAGTTGACGTTAGACCAGTTCATTTCCTAGGATTGGCCAGCCAGGATATACGTCTACGTCCAGGGCCTCTCTTACCCTCAATATTGCCCTATAGAAGTCGTTATTTATCATTACGGATGATGTGGCCGAAGGAAGCCAATTTTCTGTTTTTTATGGTTTTAATAATTTGTCGTTTCTGAGCCTCTGGAGAATAGTTATGTTAGTTGTGTGGTATATATATGAGACCCTCAACATACGTCGATAGCACCACATTTTAAATGCCTCCAATCGTTTGATAGTATCTTCTGTAAGGCTCCAGCTTTCTACTCAGAGAATCTTCCTAAGGCTGTTGAAAGAGCTTCTGGCTTTTTCAATACGAGTTTTTATTTCGTGGTTGTGATCCCAAGTATCCTTAATATTGCAGCCCAAATAGCATATTTTTTCCACTCTTTCTAACGGTGTATCGTTAATAGTAATTTGGGCGTTTATGCCGGTGTTTTTACTAACAATCATTATTTTTATCTTCTTACAATTTAGTTTTAGGCCGTATTTGTTACATATTTCTACAACGTTATCCATCATCCTTTGGAGCCACTGCGCATTATCTGCCAGCAACACTGTATCGTCTGCATATCTAATGTTGTTTATTTACTGTTGGCCATTTACAGTAACCATATCTTCTAATTCATCCAATGCCTCTCTAAAGATGTTTTCAGAATATATGTTAAATAATGCCGGTGACAATATGCAACCCTGTCTAACTCCTTTTTCGACTGTGAATATCTCGGACAGTTCATTAGAAAATGAACTGTCCGATATCCTGATGTGTTTAGGATATCGATTAGTTTCTCATGTAGGACTTTATCAAATGCCTTCTCGAAATCAATGAAACATGCATACATATTGCAGTTGACATATCTGGCTCCCTGTATTAGAACTTGCAAACTAAAAAGTGCTTCCCTCGTTCCGAGTCCTGCTCTGAATTCAAATTGAACTTCACTCAGCTGTTCTTCTAATTTGGTGTATATGCGCGAGTGAATGATAATAAGGAGTATTTTAAGTACATGGCTCATCAATCTAATTAATCTATGTTCTTTACATTTTTCTAGCGTTGGCTTTTTTAGGAAGTGAAATTACTATTGATAGTAGACAGTCTTTTGGTAAGTAACCAGTCTCGTAGATATTGTTGAATAGCTTCGTAAGAGCTGTGATTTGGTGTGCCTCTAATAGCTTTAAAGTTTCACCATGTACTTCATCAGGTCCTGGTGATTTCCCATCTTTAATTCACTTAATGGCTATAGTTACTTCTTCGTTTCGTAATTCGTAACCAATTCTTCGTAATCTTCGTGCTGCATCTTCGAATAATTATTGCATATATTCTTTCCATCTTCGTAATTTATCTTCAATGGTAGTCAAAATTTGACCGTCAATATCTACAACTATGCGTTGTTGTGCTATGTATTGCGTTGTTTTCTGGTATTCTGCACCTCTTTAATTTTTTTATGTATATGGAAATCGTCACATTTGCGTTATAGTGTTTTAACTTATATACATTTCTCCGTCAGTCATGCTTCTTTTGCTCCTATTATCTCATTTAGTATGCAACTTTTTGTATTCGTTGTCATTTCTACCTTTTAATTTTCTTTGCTTTTCCGTCATCTGCAATATTTTATCTGCCATCCATTCTTGCTTCTCTTTTTTTTGATATTAGATATTCATGCGAAATTGTGGTAATATATGTTTTCATTTCGTTCCACTGTTCTTCTATGCCTCTAGTAGTGTATTCAACTATTTTCACAAAAATCTTATAAATTTCTGTTTTTTTTTTACTTTTTTCTGGGTGTCATTTTCTTTTAGTAGTCTTTAGTAGTCTACATCTATCTTGGGCCTTATTTTCTTATAAATTATTTGAAGTCATATGTTGATATTTGCAACCAATAGACTATGATCTGAGAATACATCTGCACCTGGATATGTTTTTGTTGAGGTGATAGAATTTCTAAACCTTTTGTTTATGTTGATAAAATCAATTTGGTTTCTTATGATTTTCCCTGGGGTATCACTGGGTGCTTTCCATGTATAAAGTCTTCTTGGATGTAATTAAAAAGTGTATTCATTACAACCATATCCGTCTCTTGGCAGTATTGGATTAGTCTTTCTCCTCTTTCGTTTCTTATGCCAAGACCATATGACCCCACAACATTCTCGACTGTACCTTGTCCTATTTTGGCATTAAAACCGCCCATAATAATAGTAAGTTCATGTTTTTTGTCAGTTTTAGACAGTCTTCTAGAGTCTCTAGAGATAGAAATTTTTTATTTCTTCTTCAGTGTATTCTGATGTCGGTGCGTAGACCTGAATGATGTTTATTTTAGAGGAATTTGAGTTAATTTTCAATAGCACATCTCTGTCTGGTATGGGCGTAATTCCTATTACTGCTTTAGCTATTTCCCTTTTTATTATTATCGCTACGCCATTTCTGCTTCTTGTAGTGTCATCTCCAGAATAATAAATATGGTGTTCATCTAGAATCAAGCGAGTCATATCTCAAATAGTATTTTTGCTGCTTTGCCTGCTTGGTACATTCTTTGAATGTTCCACGTACCGATCATTTTAACTTTGGGGACCTTATTATCTAACCGGGGTTCTTGGCACCCTTCCCCCACTTAAGGAGTGCCGGGACTGAAGGCCGTTTGTTTTGGATTTTCAGCCATTGTGATGTCCTGGGGAAATCCTTACGGATCGTTAAGGTGGTAGTCATCCCAATTTAGTTTTTATACACTGACATGTGATAAGTGCCTTATCACATGTCAGTTCTTCCACCCGTAGCTGTTGGCCAACAAATGGGGGATTACTTTTACCGGTAATCGTTCGGTTAAATCATAATTACCACCTGTGATTATTCAGTATCAGACCAGTAAAGAGATTTTTCTCTACCGCTCCGATCCTGTAATGACATAGCTGCTGCCCTGTGCCATGTTCTCAGTTAGTCCGCGCGTCTTTTTTTGGCAAAGCGATCAGCCATTGGGACGTGCCGTGTTGAGGTTGAGAACTACCCCCCTCCGATTGTGTTTTCCAAGAAGTACTGAAGAACCCATACTCAACTCAAAACCCCTCCTTCATTAAGAAGAATATTTTATTAAAATGAAATAAATAAGTTAAATGTCAATGTTAAATGCTATAGATTTTATATCTACCAAATCATCAGATTGGTTAAAGTCATTTCTCGGTGTGTAAACTATAGTAATAGCAGAGAAATTGCCATAGTTTGTGTGTTGGTGTTTTATAGAAAACACAGGTATGACTTTTAAAATTCTAGTACTACATACGATTTAACTTTAAGTCATCAAATTCATTAAACAGTGAATAGAATAGACAAGAACAGAATAAACTAGACCAAAATTATATCGTAAGCGACATGGACATTTTTACAGACAATATAAGAAAAAACATAAAGTAAAAAACGAAAGCTGTAGATCTTCTAGGAAAAAAAGTAAAAACCAAAATAAGAAATGTGAAAATTAAACAATCACCAGATCAATAACCAAATAAAGTATATTCGAATGTGAGAAAGTGGAAAAACAAATTGAAGTATTTGAGTGTTTTTCATAGACGCTGAAAACTTTCAAATTGTTAAGAGTAGTCAATACATTTTTTTACATATGGCATATGAAACATAATATATATTTTTTTATTTTACAAAATAGACGCATCGTCCTCTGAGGTTATTAGCGACATTTATATACATATACATAAGATAATTTATTTACAAATGTTATATTTTGCTAAATACATTGATATCTTTAAGAAATTTTACCAAATCTTTAATTTTACAATTTTCTCCTAAGATTTCACTTGTTGATCCGATGATGTGGTTGTTCTGTCTCTGCAACTGGTATCTTGGACGCTCTACAAGTATATGTTTAACACTTAGTGGGATATTACAGATTTCACATAAAGTGGGATTAGTGTGACCAATTATGTGCCAGTGGGTAAGTCGGGTATGTCCTAGACGAAGACAAGTAGCAATGACTTGATGAGTTCTGTTGGAAATTAGAGATTTCCACTTTCCAAGTTTTGAAGTTTAACTATCCCACTGGTTTTGCCACATATTTTCGACTTTTACTTTAATAAATGATTTTAAATCGTTAAGAACTACATTTTTCACTTTACCCGCGGTTTCATTGTTCCTGGCTTGTTGGGATGTACGATCCGCTTCTTCATTTTCTTGAAGGCCAATGTGTGAAGGAGCCCATAGAAATTGTACAGTATATTTATTGTTTTGAATGGTAGGTAGTTCTTTTTTTATTCGGAGAGCAATTGATAGATGGCGTATAGCTCGCCAGTATGTATACAGCATAAAGATGGTAGTTTATACTCAAGTGTAATATTTGGAGTAATGACAGCTGCCCCAACTCCAGTAGATGTTTTGGAAGCGTCTGTGGATATATGATAGGATTTAGAAAATTTTGTTAGTTTGTTGATGAAAGTACTTTTTATTAATGAGTGTGGAGTATCGTTCTTTTTGAAGATATTTAAGGATGTATCGGATTGAGGAATGCTTAATGTCCAAGGAGGAGGAATTTCTATGTAGTTGGAATAGGTATTTGGTATCGGTATTTGTAAAGTTCTAAGGGTTTGCCTAACTCTTTCGTAAAATGGCGGTTTCATGTTCCTATTTTCAGTATATAAGTTTTTAAAACGATCAGTAAATATGTTACTTCTAGATGGGTTGTTTGTATTATAATTAGCAGCAAATGCGTATGAGAGAGATAAGTGCATCCTTCTATATTTAGGTGATGGCTCTCCAGTTTTTGCTCGTAAACTTTCTATTGGGCTGGTCCGAAATGCTCCTGTATCTATTCTTAATGCCGTATTTTGAATTACGTCAAGGTGATGTAATAGGTATTCTTTAGCAGATGTATATACTATGGAACCGTAATCTACTTTGGATCTAATTAGGGTTTTATAAACATGGATTAAGCAGTTATAGTCAGCTCCATAGTTTTTATTAGATAGAGTTTTCATAAGATTAATTCCATTTTGGCATGTTTTTTTTTATTTGTAAAATGTGTTTTTTCTTTGTGAGTTTCGTATCAAAAATCATCCCTAAGAACCTAATGTCATCGGTGTAATTCAGGATTTGGTTATATAATTTTAGTTGCGGTTTAACTGGATCACGTTTGCGCTTATTACAGACCCCTGAGGGGTGCCATTAGCTTTACGTCTTGTTGAAGATGTGCAGTGGTTGACTCTTACTTGAAAATTGTATGTTTAAGGAAATTTGAAATAAAATTAATAATATTACCTCTAATATTCCAAGTGTGTAATGATCTAATAATATCGTAACGCCATGCTGTGTCAAATGCTTTTGTAATGTCTATGAATGCTGCAAGAGTTTCCTGCTTGTTCGTTAAAGATTCAAGAATATCAAATTCTAAATCAATGAGGTTATTAGTAGTAGTTCGATTTTGTCGAAATCCACTTTGCTTGTTAACCAGAAGGTGATTTTTTTCTAATATCCATAGCAATCTTTTATTAACTATTTTTTTCATGACTTTGCACATTACATTGGTGAGAGAGATGGGTCTATATAAGGAAATTTTAGTTCGTGCATTGTTAGGTTTGAGAACAGGTATAATTATTGAATCACTTCAGGAAGGTGGAAAGACATTATTTAACCATATTCGATAGAACATTTTTAGAAGAGTACACTTAGCATTATTTGGCAGTTTTTCCAAGAATACTAAAGGTATATTATCGGATCCAGGAGCAGAGTTTTTTGTAGTATTAAGGGCAAAGTTAAGTTCACCTAAGGTTAAATGAATATTGATGGAACTATTATCTCTATCTTCACAATCGAGCTGTTGTTTTTCTGTGATGATTTTGTGTTATATAAACTCTTCGGAATAGTTGCTATTGCTGGAGTTCCTTTTTAAATTATGTAGCAAAAGCATCAGCTATTTCGTTAGGTTTTGATATTATATTAGTATTATGAGTAATAAAAGGCACTTGGTAAAATTTGTTTTTTCCTGATATTTTTCGAATATTGGACCAGACTGTGGATAAAGGTGTTGTACTGTTTATATTGAGACAAATTTTCTCCAGTTGGTTTTTCGAGCATTTTTTGTTATATATCGAGCATGTGCTCTCTGTTTTTTGTATTCAGTTATGTTAGTTGTGGTACTATATTTTTTCATTCTATTAAAAGATGCTTTATATTGCTTGATTGAATTTTGACATTCTGTATTCCACCATGGTAGAGGTCTGTGTTTTCTTAATATTTTAGTTTTTCCTATATGTGTTTCTGCCGCGTATGTAATAATATTCGTAAAAATGTTGAGACTTTCATTTATATCAGTGTTTTCAAAACTAGATTTTTGTGATTCTATGTCTGTTTCTATGACATCAGTGTACTTGTCCCAATTAGCGTTTTTCAGGTCCATTTTCGGACTGGTTGGTATTCATCAGAAATTCATTTAATATGAAAATACAGAAATTTTTAATGGGTAATGGTCGCTCCCATATAAAAAGGGTAGGGGATCCCAATTAAGGGCCATTGAAAGAGTTGGGTCACAAATCGATAGATCGATTGCCGATGTTGTACCAGGATGTACATTAAATCCGGTTGGTCTTCCATCATTGAGAATGTTTAAATTTTCTTCAGTTAGCATGTCTTCAATTAGTCTGCCTTTGATATTAAAATTTGTTGAGCCCCCATTGGGTTGTGACTATTGAAATCTCCTATTATTAGCCTGAGCATAGGTATTTGTGAAATGAGTGTTAAGTCGGTTAAGGTGAGAAGTGTATTTGGGGAGTATAGATGCAACATACATTAATGCATTGGGAAGCTTTAACTGAGCTACAGCTTCTATGTCTGTTTTTAGAGGAATCGTTTGTGATTCAAGAGGATTTTCAACATAAATGGCCACTCCACCACTTGCTTTTTCCTGCTTGTTTCTATTTTTATAAAATGTTGAAAATTTTTTAAATGTGTGGCAATATTGGTCTTTGAAATTCGTTTCTTTGAGACAAATGGTAGCGGGGGTGATATCATTAATTAAAAGTTTTAGCATTTCATAATGGGTATAAAACCCATTTATATGCCACTGTAATAAGTTGAATGGTATAGTTATAATTATTGAATTTTTAGCTCCTGGGATAATTCAGTCGATGTATCCGTGTCAGGTTCTTCATCCTCGTAGTTGTCTTTTGAGAGCTGTCTCGTAATTTTTTGTTTAGCTTTGTACATTTCAATGTTAATGAGTGCTCGGATGTATATAAATGAATTTTGGTTAAGAGTTGTCTAAATTCTAAAATGTTTACTGTATATTTATTTATAACGCTGATAACATCTCTTGTTCCATGAGTGTTTTCAAATAAATCAACTGTTTCCTCAAAAGGTAATATTTGCTTTTCGGAGTTGAATAATTCTTTAATTGGTTGCATTAGCGTTTCTAAAGATATTGTTGGTACTTTTGTTTTTATTCTTATTTGTTTCTGAGTTGGCTTTGAAAATCCATTGTCACTAGCTGATGTCTCAATCGGGGGTGATATTGCTTCAGACACAGTTCGTTTGGAGGACGATTTAGATGAATTTTCCTCCTTGGATACACTAAGTTCTTTTGGTGCTGGATTCTCTTTATTTTCAATAACCGAGAAAGAATTATTGTTTAGACTGGAAGGTGATTGCTGGTTAGTTATGATTATGTGAGATGATAGGGCTGATGAGGTGAGTATATTTGGTTTGGATATCAATGGCATTGTATTGTCTGTAGTTAATGTGTCAAGAGATGTTAGGTTGTTTGTAGATAATATTTTTGTTGAAAGAAAATGCAAAAAAGTATTTTTGAAGTGTGTATATTTTAGGCAATTCCTAGCTGAGCGCTTTCGGCTTTACAAAGCCATCATCAGAGCTATGGTCAATTTTTTAAAATACCACTACAAAGGAGAGATCTCATTTCCTTAAGTTTCACAATTATGAATTTTGTAGGAGTTGGAATTTTTAAACATATAAAAAACATATAAAAGGTCGACACTGGACGTCACAAACACGTTAAAAAATTGAAAAATTTTTTGTCATGGTACGGGTTTAAGACCCGACCATCTATTGATGTGAGGACGTAGACTGAATAGTATTAGGACGTAGACTATTCAGTCTACGTCCTCACATCAATAGATGGTCGGGTCTTAAACCCGTACCATGACAAAAAATTTTTCAATTTTTTAACGTGTTTGTGACGTCCAGTGTCGACCTTTTATATGTTTTTTATATGTTTAAAAATTCCAACTCCTACAAAATTCATAATTGTGAAACTTAAGGAAATGAGATCTCTCCTTTGTAGTGGTATTTTAAAAAATTGACCATAGCTCTGATGATGGCTTTGTAAAGCCGAAAGCGCTCAGCTAGGAATTGCCTAAAATATACACACTTCAAAAATACTTTTTTGCATTTTCTTTCAACTTGTCATAAGTGTGTACAAAAAATATCAGTCTTTTGATTGTTAATATTTTTGTTATTGACGTTGAATTATTTGATATGTTTGTAGAGGTGCATGTTATTAAAGGTGTAATAGCAGTCGTTTCTGTTGAAGTCACTGTAGTATATTTGTTTCTGTTTGAAAGTGTAGCAGTTGGGACAGCTGTGTTTGAGTGATTTACGTTTACTGAGCAACTGTGTTGTTTGCAAAGGAAACATAAGTTATCTAGTGTCAAAAAAATTCGATTGGTAGTATCTTCATGAGTTATTAAAATGGAGTCGGGAATTTGGCCTGTGGATGGAGATAAATTGGTAAATATGTCGACGGAAACTGAGTACATGTTTGTATTCAGGATTGTTGGTTCCTATTCGCAAAAATTACATTGATGAAGTTGCTTTTATCCCTAACATCAGTAGTTCGTTTTCTATTACCTTGTGCGGGATAGTGGGAGAAACATTGGATATTAGGAGTCTTTCACTTGGAGTAATTAGTCTACGGACTTGAATTTGTGTATTGTTTACAGTGATGACACCTCTGCTATTTGAAAGAAAATCATCTACTACTTGTTTGGTTGAGAAATAAATACATATGCAATTGTTCGTGATTCTTGATGAAAAAAGAATGTGTTTTGGACTAACTAGAGATCCTACCGCTAACAAGTATTCTTCTAATTTAACATCATTAAGAGAATTAAAAACTACTGCTTGTAGCTTGGATGGATAGATCGGTTCTTGTTGTTTGCTGGCTGCAGCTAAGTAAGATAAAGGTTTTTGTGATGTGGATTGCGATAATAATTCTTCGCTTTGATTAGTGACGTCAAATTCCATTTCTCAACACCATTTAATTTTCCTAAGTACGGACCTGCAAAAAACTGGTGTCGATTAATGACACCAATCTACTGATTTTATTAATTTTCTCATTTTGTTATTATTATAAATATTTTATTTTAATTAGTATAAATAATAAGCACCTGAAACAGGACACCAAACCCATTTTACGAGAATTATAAATATAGGTCATACCAGCCTACATCAATATTTATTACAAGAGAATTAGCGATCGCAATTTTATATGAATTCTCTATAAATAAAGATCTTTCCTGGCATCCATCCCTCCCTATTAAACACTCACACCAATTATTAACATTGTCACCATGTGTTCGTCTCATAACTTCTAAAATAGATTTTCAAATCTCAATCAAGGGTGCAGATATGCACAATACTACTGAAATTAGCTACATAAAAGGGTGAATTACGAGGTCATTGACCCTATTATTATTGTTTCAATACAATGGGTAATTAGTACATATTCATCGATTTAAAAAAAATCATCCTGTAAAATGTTTCGGTTTGAGCTTTTTAGAGTGATACAGAGCCAACGGCTTTGAGTTAACCTGTTCGTCTGTTTTATTCGCTTATCGAACCGGAGTTCACAGCGGTTCGCGCCGCCATGCGACGCTTTATTGAACTTGTAAGGTAGGGAGTCAACCCCCAACATTACAACGTGGTAGTTAGCGTGGTATTGGTGCAATATGTGAATCTCGATCTTAGCTTAAAGAATAGTGTCAAATGGTGTTTTTAACCTACAAAATTCGATTCAAACAATAACAATATAACCTAAAACTTGTGTCCGCCCCGGAAAAGTGATTAAAATGAGAAACTTCGGGAAATTATAATTGAAATGTAGAATCTACGTAGTGTTTTCGTTCTAAGACAAGTGTTTTGTATAGAAAATATGCAAGAAACCAATAGGGGAGGGGAGAGGCCGAAAATTGCACCAAAACCACCAATTCCATCAAAACCGCGATATGTACCTCCGGTAAAAATACAGCAAAGAATTATTCATAATGAAAATACTAATTTAACAAGAAGAGAATCTAAACCGCTTCACAAGGAATTGAATAGAACCAGGGATTTATACAATTTTCCACAACCACAAAAAACAGAATATAAGGATCTGTCCACGGAAAAGAGTGATTTTATGACAGATTTCAAGCACATAGGTATTGAGACTAATATAAAGTATGACGCTTATGCTTCTACTTACCTTAAAGAAAAATGTGATAAATTTAGTAGTAATTTAGAATCTTTTAAAAAAGTAGAAGATATTCCTCAGAAAACCCCTCAATCGCCAAGCACAGTATGTTGCAGTATTCTTTCCAACGCCACTACAGAATGCTGTGGAATTATAAACATCAACAAAAAGGAGTTAAACGAAAAAGCCATAACGAAAGTAGATTCAGTAGACTCAAATTCTTCCGACTCAGGTGGATTCAAAGACTTTATACAACTAGATCTTACAAAAAAAATATCTCCTGACGTGGAAAATAAACTTCCGGAACCAAACCAGGCGAATCAAAAAAATATGTCCCAACCAGACATCAAAGAAAAAAGATCTGACCACAAACAATACACTCACGAAAGAAAATCATCTATGTCTGACTACAAATTCGCAGATATTCGACATTCTGCCGCCCAAAATAAGCAAAATTATGTGGCAAATGCACAGGCTTTGGTACAATTTTTGCCCCAAACGGAACAACAGTATTTCCAAAAACCAATTCAGAACATCGAAAAGACCGAAAACTTTCACCAACACATTGCCAAATTTACCTCTAATATTAATAAGACTGAAGAAATAAAAACCAAACCAAAACCGCTAATCAAACAGGGTCAATTTCAACAATCAACGAAAAAATTGGAAGAATTACTTTCACAGAGATACGAGAAAGACAAACTGCCTCGAAAAAGTTTAGGTTATTTAGCTGATGGCGAATCAAGTCAGGACATCGAGCAGAAAATGTCTATTCAGAAACAGATTCAACAGAAGTTACAAGCCGATCTTCAACAAACCGTTAAACAAATTCAAGAAATTCAGAGTATTGAACTTCGATTGCCACAAAATAGGAAGTGGTCGGAGGTTAGTGTTAAAATATATTATTTATGTTTATATTATTTCTACTAATATAGGTATAAGAATCATTAAATCTTTATTCCTTTTTAAAATTGCTTATAATACTTTTACACATTATGAGTGAAACAAAAAAAATATTCTTTGCTGAAAGATAACATTGCATTGCATTGAATTAGAAGGGTCGAATTAATTTGTTCAAGCTTCTTGTGAAGAAATATGTTCCCACAATTTAATAAATTGTTTAAAATTACCTTGCTTTACTTTAATTTCCAAAAAGTATACTTAAAAAAATGAAAAATTTTTCTGAACAAATTAATTTGTGGGGACTGACTTTTTAAAATTATATATATTATATTATTATTTAACATATATATATATATATATATATATATATATATATATATATATATATATATGAAATTAAATCCAAATTTTTGATTTAATTTTCCATGTATTTGTTACATTTTTTCAGGCATCTATCAATGGTTTATTATAATTATATATATATATATATATATATATATATATATATATATATATATATATATATATATATATATACCGGGTGGTGAATCGCCAAACGGGCCATAGGAAATTCAATGGGAAATTCTAAATTGTTGAATTCCTGCTTCCCTAATTATTTTACACCAAAAGTCATTATATAAAAATATAATACATTTTTCAGACCACCCCTTAAGTAAGGCCACACGAGGTACAAGAATTTGTATGATATGTTGCATTTGGTCAGATTTATGATTCTGATATTTAAATTGTCAATATTTTTATTTTGTGAATTAATTATACACAAATACTAAAATACGAAAATTTTCACAAATACTACTACTACTAGTCAACAATAAATAGTACTTTGTAAACCATAATAGTACATTGTTTACCGGGTAGGAAAAGCTTAACATTCCTGGACGACTGTGAAGATTGCTAAGTCGAGGTGCAAGCCGAGTCCAGGAATGTGGCTTTTCCTACGAGGTAAACATACTATTTTTCCGCAAATCGTTTAAAATTCGACAGATATTGATTGATTTAAAAAAAAACGCGATAATTTTATTCCCAAATAAATGGTGCTTTGAAATTCCTAATAAAATTACTTGGGTTACTATGGAAACGTATTGAGGTTGAATTGTCAAACTTGATATTACCTTATTACTTATTAACAACTGTACGGAAATATCATTTCCTTACAGTAAGGAAATGACATTTCCTTACAGTAAGGAAGTCCTGACTTTTTCTTCAAGAAATTTTGACAGGAATGTCAAAATTTCCTGGCAATTTGCGGAAAATTATATTGTTTATAAAGCAATAAAATTTATGAATTGTATTCAGTACGAAAAATCGCAATAATGTATTCAGGCAATCGTGCGAAAACTGCCAGATCTTTATTTATTACAAGATATCATAATACACTCCAATTCAATTTCAGGTTATAAAACAATTCAAAGAATTTCAATATAGTTTTACTATGATCCTTTCTAATAATAATTTATGATAATTTTAAACATAAAACTATTAACAAATGTTTTAACAATAAGCCATTTTGTACTAAGCAGTATCCCACTCGATTGTAAAATTCTCGTCTAACATTAGCCAGAATGCGTGGAGATATTTTTGTACACTTTTCAACAATTCGCATTTTTAATGCTTCAATATCTGTAAATATCAAAATTAAAATTTTGGCAATTCAAATATTGTCAAATATTAGAAACGTAAATATGACCAAACGCAACATGTCATATTCATTCTTGTACCTCGTGTGGCCTGACTTTAAGGGGTGGCCTGAAAAATGTATTATATTTTTACAAAATTTTAGAATACATTTAATTCGTAGAACAATTTAAATATGTGTTTTTAATACAAATTTCAGTCCTTTACAAAAATATTCTTATGAATTTTGATGTAAAATAATTAGGGAAGAAGGAATTCAACAATTTAGAATTTCTCATTGAATTTCCTATGGACCGTTTGACGATTCACCACCCTGTATATATATATATATATATATATATATATATATATATATATATATATATATATATATATATATATATAGTGCTTTTCAGATAAAACTATCCACCTTAAATAACTTTTGAACCTCTAATTTTTTGGAAAAACGCAAGAACACGTCAATTAATATTTGAAGGGGGAGACATCATATTTAAGGTTGCTGGGAAATGCACCCTTTTAACCCCTGTATCAACCCTTTATTTTTTTTTAATTACTTCCCCCCTTTTTTATTTTATATTTGGATTCTTCTTTTTGTGTTGATTTCAAAAATGTATAATACCTTTGGCTTGAAGTGATTAGTTTATGAGATAGACAATTTTCTTGTTAACATGGATAGTATCTCCCTCACCTTAAATGACTGTAACAAAATAGGTTGTAGCATAATTTTAACTTTTTAAATATTTAACCTTACTATTTGTAGTACCTTCAAAAACCAAGAAATAAAAAATTCACTTTTTAATAAAGTTTTATCAAAGGTTAAGGATAACTTTTCCGAAGATTTGGTTGTATTTCAACATGATGGAGCTTCTCCACACTTTGCTTTACCTGTCTGATAATTTTTAAACGAAACGTTTCTTGGTCCTTGGATAGGGTAAAGTCGATAGATGATCGATTAACCACCTAGATTACCGGATTGAACACCCCTAGACTTCTTCTATCAAAAAATAAAAACAAAAAATTTATGCTACTCAACCAGAATCTCTAGATGATATACAACAAAGAATAGAGGATGAATGTCGACACTTAAATGCAGACGTGTTAAGCAATGTCATAGAAGAATTTCAAAATAGATTATACGTGAAGGATTCAAAATAGATTATACGTATGGAAGTGAAGGGCAGTCATTTTAAACAATTATTGTCAAAATTTTTAGCATTGAAATCTTCATTCTAAATGTGTGTAATAAAATTATTAAAAAATAATTTTTTTTTTCAATCCAACTTTCTTGCTTTCGTATCTATTTTTCTCATAAAGTAATCACTTCAAATATCATGTATTATACATTTCTGAAATCAGTACAAAGAGGAGAATCCAAATATCGAATAAAAAAAAGGGGAAGTAATTTAAAAAAAATGAAGGGATGATACGAGGGTGAAAGGGTGCATTTCTTAGCAACCTTAAATATGATATAATGTCTCCCCCTTCAAATATTAATTGACGTGTTTTGCGTTTTTCCTAAAATTTAGAAGTTCAAAAGTTATTTAAGGTGGATAGTTTGTAGCTATATTGATGAAAAGCACTGTATACACATACATTTATATATATATATATATTATATATATATATATATATATATATATATATATATATATATATATATACATATATATATATACAAACAATACAGTTTATTAGGGATGCAGTCAGTTTTTTTATGCTTTCGGAATGGTACTATTCCTTTTTCAAGACACTGTCATAAGACAAATATGTAAATATTTAAAAAATATCACAATTCTTCAGTGTAACTTACTAATCGTTGAGATTATTTGTAAAAGCATTGACACTCAACATTTATAACACACATTAAAATATAAAATTATGGACAAAATACATTCTAAAATTTTTAAAATTTAGGGTAAAGATGGTAAAACTTTGTTTATGGCATATTTAACTGTTGTGTTTTAACTCATATGCACAGAGAATGGAAAATAAAAACACTGTAATTAACATGTAATTAGGTGTACTTGATGTTATCTTTCTTTTCAAGAAATACTGAAGGCCCGTCTTGGGTAATTATACTTTTTAAACCTGTCTTTATGGTATGCAACATAATATACATACAGGTGTAATTTATGTACAGGTAAATATTTATTTTATTTTTGGTGTTTTTCTAGTAAATAACAATAAATGTTGCTTAGTTTATCTATGTCAGACTTTTTATTGATGCAATATGTGCTAGTTTTGAATGGTTCTTTTCTTTTGCCAAAATACAGGAATTATCGAAATTGAAATTCATGTTTCAGAGCTAATACATGTTCTGTCAATGCACATGATTGATTTTTTTGGTTTTTATATCACTACGATGTGATATCACCCTGCTGTGAAAATTAAGAGATGATTCTTCTATGTATATTTTGTTACAATTGGTACACGGTATAGAATAAATAAACAACATTCGATGACTCCTGTATTGTGAAAGGATCTTTTGTCTTTGTGTACAGCTTCGATACCATTTTCACATTTTTGGTTGTAATTTTTAAGCCATTAACATTTTGAAGATGTTCATTAGCTTACGTGTCAGAACTGGAATGTAGGGTAGGCAACCATAAGTTATTTTACATGGTAATATTGATGCGTTATGTGTCAATGTCAATCGTCTGATCTCATTGTTATGAAAATTTTGGTTGACAGAAACTTGGGAAGTAAAAGGAGAACCGAAAATAAGTTTATTTAACAGCCCTATGGGATAAGAATTCTCTTGAAGTATAGATCTCTTTTTTAGTCCCTTGTCCCTGAATTCGATGTGTGAAAAGTTGATAACCCTAGTTTTTAGAGCCAAAACCAAATTTATTTTCATCTTAGATGGATGTTGAGAATAAAAGTTTATGAAACGGTTACTAAAATAAGGTTTACGATACCATTCCGTCCTTAGCATGCCATCATTGCCACGATGGATTAGCATGTCCAAAAAAGAAATCATACTATCAGCCTCTCTCAACCGTAAACTTTAGGTGTTCACATTGGGCGTTAAAAGTGTTTAAAACATCAGTTACCTTGTTTTCAGGGACCGATAAAATCAAATCATCTACATAACGTTTAAAAAAAGGTATTTGAAAAGGTATCTTTTCTTTACACGTTGTTATAAGTTCATCCAAAGCAAAGTTACATAAAACTTTGTCTGACTGCATCCCTAATAAACTGTGTTGTTTGTTTATATCGAGGACAGTCACTAATATCCAGCATTTCTTATATATATATATATATATATATATATATATATATATATATATATATATATATATATATATATATATAGATTGAACCAAATTTAAACGGAACATACAATTTAATACATGTCTGTTTGAACTGCATTTGAAATAGTGGACCAATATAAAACTCGGACAAAAATAAATCCATACCTGGGTATAGACATTGTATAAAATATCGTTCAACTATCTGTCTCACAACAATGTTGTTTGCGTAAGACTGGTTTGTCTAAGGAAACGATAATAGTTCAGGAAATGAAGCTCGAAAATAGTTAAAACCTCGCAATTTTTTCGTCCTGCATGTATCCAGTTGAAATTTCAACAGTAGGTAGGTGATAGCCCAAGGATCAAAATCTATATCGAACCGAAGTGCGCTGAAGGGTTTTAGGGGTGAAAACTACCCCTAATTGTCAAAAATTATAAAATAACATATTAAACCTGAATATGGGTAAGATTTGGTTTGAATTAGTTAAATAATGATTATTTTATACTTTTGAATAGAGTTCCATCATATTTCAACCCTTAAAAAGCAACCCTTGTTAGAGATAATGTAAAAAAATTACTAATTCTAAAAAAATGATTTCGCCTTGGATCGATTTGGATAAAAATTTGGATTTAAGCTCAATTCACCCGCTGCTTTATAGTTTATGTCATGTCGACGAACCCTGATTGTTCTAAGGGGTGAAAACTACCCGTAATTGTCAAAAATTATAAAATAACATATTAAACCTGAATATGGGTAAAATTTGGTTTGAATTAATTAAATAATGATAGTTTCGTGCTTTTGAATAAAGTGCCATCATATTTGAACCCTTAAAAAGCGACCCTTATTAGAGATTAATATAAAAAAATTAGTAATGCGAAGAAAATGATTTCACCTTGGAACGATTTGCATAAAAATTTGGAATTAAGCTCAACTTACCCTCTGCTTTATAGTTTATGTCATGCCGATGAACTTTGATTGTTCTTAGGGGTGAAAACTATTCCTAATTTTCAAAAATTGTAAAATAATATTATAAATCTTAAGATGAGTGAAATTTGGTTTGGATTAGTTAAATAGTGATTTTTTTATACTTTAAAATACAAATTCATACATTTTCAACCCTTAAAAATCAATTGTTATGAGTGCTATAGGTGAAAACAATTTTTTGCCAAAATTTTGCAATTTTTCAACTTTTGAAAATCACCCTTTACAACATTGCAGTTTTTATAAAGTAATTTATAAGATATAAATTGAAAAAAGTAGAATTAAATACAAAAAAATTTATCAACATAAAAAGGCACCATATATTCTTATACATTTACATAAATAGTTGCAAATATTTACATTTATAGGTAAAACAATTATAATATTAATTTTCTTCGTCATCAATTACATCTTCATCGTGATCTATGTCATCCTCATCTTCAATTATTGGTGGACTATTATGGCACCCTTCACCTGAGCACCCATAACAAGTAGAGTTACATTATAAACCAACTTTTCTGCACCCACATGAAACACCGCATCCTTTTTTGCATTGCCAAAAAATAATTTTCAAAAGTTCATCGAGTGCAGGTTGTTTGTTCATGCGTACGGGTAATAACAAACCATCTTTGGAATACCATCCCCAATCTGTTGCTCTAATATTTTCATTGCCAAGCCATAGACATATGAGCAGATGTTTTATTCTGTTGTATGGGATTTAAGAACGCTTAAAATTTCGAATGTATAACGCCCCACCAGCTAATATACCGGTTTTGTAGATTATTATGCTCCGAAATGTACTGTACTATACTAATAGAATTTTCCGGAAAAAAATTCACTGGTTTTTTTAACGTATTTCCTTTAATTTTTAACGATAGAGTGTTTCTTCAAAAACCATTTGTAGAGGTTTTTAAGAGCTACAAGGATCTGTAAATTAAATCTTTTTGGAACCCTTGGTTTTTAAATGGGGTGAGTTTAAAGGGCTCGAAAAAGATGGTGCTTGATCGTAAATCGATGCTTTAAACGGATATATCTCGTCAAATATTCATTGTACAACAAATCTAAATGAAGGATTATTTTAGTCATTAAAAAAGCTATAATTTGGTAATTTGTATTTTTTTCATATATTCAGTATTTTCGGGCATATTTAAAAAAAGAAGGGTAAAAAATATGAAATTGTAAATCGTTTCTCGCTTTAAGCTGTACTTTTTCTAACACAAAGCATTTTAAATAGGTCAAACTTCTTGGACGTATTAACAATACATGTACAAAGGGAATTTCAGAAGGGTGAAGATCGATTTTAATTATGGCGGTGATTAGGTGGTTGTTTTCGTCGATTTTTTCTTAATTTTCGTAATTAAATAACCTTATTTTCATCATAACTCACTCAATTTTTGAGCTAGAGTCTTTTTTATGATAGGTCTATTTATGCTCTTTAAAAAAGGTTTTGTGAGTTTTCTTCCAAAAATGCATCATTTTCCCGATATTTGATTTTGAATCTTTCAAATTTGGCATTTGAAGAAAACCGCTGAACATTGATAGGCCGTATTCCGGTTCCTATTATATCCCAAAAACATTTTAAAAAATGAATTGTATTTGTCTTTTTAAAAGCTACAAATTTGTTTTCTACAATTTTTTTGATAAAATGCACCATTTTCTAATTATTCGCGAAAAATCGATTAAAAACGTGGATTTTTTCGTCTAAAAGTTATTACTTTCAATCGCGAATAACTTGAAAAATATCATTTTATAAAAAAAATGTATAGCACATTTTTTGTTTAGAATCACTTTTTTAATCGAAACCTGTAGTTAAAACGTAAAAAAAAATTTCACCCCGGAGATGGGGTGGCAACCACCCCCTAGGCTTTGGCGCACTTTGGTTCGATATAGATTTTGATCCTTAGGCTATTACCTACCTTCTGTTACATTTCAAGTCAATCCAGGGAGCACGAAAAAATTGCGAGGTGAAATGCTTCATTTCCTGGACTATAACTGGTTTGACAGCATAAATCGTAGATTTATGTGTAGCTTTCAATTTTTATGAGTTCAGAATCCAGCAGCCCGCTGAAGTATTGGATTTTTATAATATAATTATTTGACAATATTTTGTTGGCCAACCACCTACAGCAGAATTGAGCCGAAATACATTATATTCCTATGTTCCGAATTTATTTCGTTCAATCTGTATAAGAAATACTGGATATTATTGACTGTCGATATAAATAAACAACACAGTTTATTAGGGTTGCAGTCAGAATATTGGCCGGGATGTTAAAAAAAGAAAACACCCTTTTGACTTTTTGTCGAGCTTTCGGAATGGTTTTATTCCTTTTTCAAGACATAGTCGTTGAGATTATCTTTGTAAGCATTGAACACTCAACATTTATACCACACATTAAAATATACAATTGTGGACATACTACATCATAAAATTTTTAAAATTTGTTGTAAAAATAGTAAAACTTGATTGATGGCATGTTTTACTGGTGTATATTAACTCATACAGAGAATAGAAAGAAAAAAAAAAATTTCTGTTCCATGTTGAAAAAGTTTTTCAACATGGAACTTTCAAATACCACTTTTGCCTGCAACCTCACACAACATTCGTATGAAGATGTTAAAGAAATTTAACGAAATATAGCGAAGTCGTTGAAAAGAGCACACTTTGGCTTTCATTATTCAGCTGCTAACCCAATCAACCTTACCATTATACTAAATATATATATATATATATATATATATATATATATATATATATATATATATATATATATATCGGAAAAAGGAGTACGACCGTCAATCTAATATATTAATATATATATATATATATATATATATATATATATATATATATATATATATATATATATATATATATATATATTCGAAGGAGGGAAATAATTGTCTAAACAGCTGCTAGACAAGGTATAGTCTTTTTACAATATTTAATATATTTCGCTTATTTTATATAGGCATCATCAGGGCAAGCTACAATAATGGTCATTATGTATATCTTCCATATGATAATTTTTTTACTTACTAAGTCAAGATGTTTGATTGGAAAGCAATTTTACTAAAAAAATAAACGTAAACTAAAATTAATTCACAGAATTTACACGTATTTAATTTTTAAAATTTAGATTAATGTGTATAATGTTAAGTAAATAAAAATTTTTATATTATATCTGACAGATTTATGAATTAAAGTAATGATAGACATTTATTTGACGTCCAATTTAGTTTTTCTAGTTAATATATATATATATATATATATATATATATATATATATATATATATATATATATATATATATACATATATATATATATACATATATATATATATATACATATATATATATATATATATATGTGTGTGTGTGTGTGTGTGTGTGTGTGTGTGTGAGTGTGTGTGTGTAAGATGGTTGTATTGTTGACTGTTTAAATATCAAGTGGTGATTCTTGAGGATGCAGTCATAATCACATATATAATATTTTTTTTTAAATTTGTTTCTTAAAATCATATTATTATCATGTTTGGTTGATTAACCTACATATTATGAATAGTATACAGTTCTTTTATGTGGAAAGCAAAAGCAGTTACATAGTCCTATCAGAACAGCCAACGAGTAAGCACGTTAAATTCTAATTATTCGTTTATCTGTTTTTGCAAAGGTTAAAAACGCGTTTTATGAATGTCTTTCATTTTAATGATAGACATTGGTATGGTACCTTTATTTCAACTAGTATCCACAACTATATAAATAGACCAGTATTTTCTGTCCCCAATTAATTAATATTTTGACATACAAAATATTAGCATCCATATATCCACATCCTCATATACGTCAACTCAACCAGACCAATAAACTCTACAACCTAAAAGTTACTCTTCCGTAACCAGACAACCAACTACTAGTGTTTTTCCGTCAAGGAATCAAGCAATCGTATTTAATTCAAAAGACAACACTAAAATTGAAGATTACCTTCACAGTTTAAGCCTAATAATTCGACCAATCGGAAAAATCAACATTAATCAACAACTCTTACAAGTATGTCGACTAATCACCCGCAGCCAACGACTAGTACTTTCTAACGTATGTGCATCCATTCCACACTTAATCTTAGAATCTGAACTGCAAGCACTTGGTGTCAAACTTTTGTCACCCCTATCGTTTCTACGGATAGGAATTCATACCTTACCCGATTCTTTTGTTATTACTCAAGAGGAGACATCATATAGAATATAGCTATCTTTAGATAACCAGAATTGCCAAATATGCAAAAACACCAAGCACTTAGAAAAATACTGTCCAGCAAAGGTATCTGTATCAGGCGATACAACTTTTATACCTCACAACATAGAAGCAGGTCAGAACTCTATTGAAAATAGTAACAATCAGGTAACTAAAGAAGTAAGTAGTGCCATCCAACAAAAGCAAACCCAACTGAACGAAGAAACTGTGCAACATGAAACACCCAATACAAACCTCCTAACTAATCAAATAAAAACAGATTCTGTACCAAAAAATGCACAGTTTCTGAGCGGTCTACACCGTCCCCAACTCCTTCATCAGAACACATCTTTGAATTACAAAAAAAAAACGAGAAAAAGACAAAATTAAATCAAGAAAAGAAACCAAAAAAGACGCTACAGGAAATGCTGAAACCAACAGAAGAATTATTTAGCGACCGAAGTTTCAATTTTTCCTTAAACTATGAACAACTAGTAGATTTCTTCGAAAACTCCACAGGATTTTCGGACTCACTAAGTATTACAAGAATATTATACCAATGAATTTTTTGAAGTCACAGATCTATGGCCAAAAATATACTCTAAACTAAATGACAGAAAAATTAAAAGTAGATGCACACGAATAAGAAATAAAAATTTTTAACCAATTGATCCAAACTTCCATATCGAGGCAGACAGCGATACATCTATAGACACATACTAATATAATAATAACATTCAGCAGTTTAATTCAATGGAATCTAAATGGGTATTACACTCATTTAGAAATGTTGCAAATACTAATAGGTTCTGCTATTGACTTATCTATATGCAAAACATTAATAACCCATAATATGCTTTCATGGGATGTATTACTGGAGCCATAGTGATCACTATCCTATTATAATTCATAACAAAGAATCATCTACAGCTATACTAGAAGTAAAATATAACTTAAAAAATGCGGATTGGAAGAAATTTCAAAACCATATCAAACACAACTTGCATGTCATAAATCAAACAGTAATATGAAGGGAGAAGTAGATTTGATTACAAAACTGATAATAAATTCAGCAGATAAAAATATTGGGAAAATTAACTTCGCCAGTAAATTCGATTCTTGGTGGAACCATTAATGCAAACAAGCAATACAACAATCCAAAAAGCGTTAGAACAAAATAATGTAATATATAAATCTCAAAAGAAAATATCAAATATACTTCAGGTTATGAAAATTACAGACTTATGTGATATCTGGATTCAAAGGAACTAAATGTACCAGAACAAAGTGGCTTCCGAAAGCGTCGCTCTACTGTAGACAACCTTATTGATGTAAAATCGGAAATACATGAGACTTTCGCAATTAAACAACACTGTATTAAAATATTAGTAAAGCCTACGATTCAGTATTGGAATATTCAATTTTAAAAACGCTCAGCGAATGGAACATAAGAGGTAATATACTCAAATACATATCAAAGTAATTAAAAAATAGAAAATTTCAAGTCAGAGTAGACGGCTTATATTCCTCAACAAAAAATCAAGAAAATGGTATACCACAAGGCTCCTACCTTAGCACTACTCTGTTTTTTGTAGCTATGAATTCTATTGACGCAAAAATTAAATATCCTGTAAAAGACAGGCTAAGTATATGTAGATAATTTAGTTACACTTTGTAGAGGAAAGAACCTAACAACCATTCATAAGCATGTCCAAAAAGCCATAAATCATATTGAAGAATGGTGATTTACAAGTGGTCTTCAGTTAAATACCCTCAAAACCAAAGCATTATGTTTTACGAAAAGTCACCAAATACAACAGAAGAACTTATGTTTAAATGGAGGATAGCTTAAATATGTAGAAGAAGTTAGATTCCTTGGTATGATCTTTGACCAAAAACTAATTTGAAAGATACATTTAGAATATTTAAAAAAGATATGTAAGCCTAGAATAAATTTGTTACGATCACTCGCAAACAAAAAATGGGACGCCAACTCTTCTACATTACTAAGTTCTAAACCAGACTACGGCTCAATTGTTTACAACTGTCCAATACAAACCCTATATTGGGAAACTGGAGAGATTCCACTCGCGTTTAGAAGACAATATCTAAGTCTTTCTTATGCTGCGGCATTATCGTCTAATCACGATAATCCAGTTATATACAACGTATTCGCTGACCGCTTCAAAAGTTGTTTCCAAATTTCAAATTGAATTGATCACCCTTTCTATTACCGCCTACATACCTACTTGTTAACAATAGGTATCCAATTTCCAGACACCTACGATATCTCCTCAGTTCAAACCGATCCTCCTTGGACAATTCGACTTTCCTCTACTGACATCAGCTTATTGCGCCTAAACAAATCAGAAACCTAGCAATCTACTCAGATTATACAGAAGCTTACAAATTACTTTCATATAAAACAAAGTTCTCTGGTAAAGTGTATGGCATACTAAAATATCATTATTACAGATTCTCATACTCAGCTCAATAATGGCATTAAACCAACTCTACTGTAATCATCCACTACTCCTTCTTATTAAAAAAGAACTAAAACATGCAGAAAATATGAACATTAAAGGTAATTTTATATGAGTACCGTCACATACTGGAATCGAAGGAAACGTGGTTGTAGACAAAATAGCAAATAATGTAAAGTTGTTACGATATTCATTGGGAAAGAACAATTTTTGGGGTCCGGTCAGTAATTCTACGGCAAACATAGAAATAAAGATAATTCTTTGTAATTCTAATTATTGATTACTCCTGGTATTAGTCCACATGGATATTGGTGTGGCTTATTACTTTGAACTTATCTTATTGGGTAATACTGAAATGTAATTCTTCAAAATTTTCGGAAGTGAATACACTGATACCAAATCTGGCTTTGCCGTTATCAGGTAAAAATTGCTTCTCATGTTTCAAAGGCGGCAAGCATCAATAACAGTGTCGTCGTGATAAACTTATTTTATTTTATTTTAAACTTATTATATAAATTATTTTATTCGTAAAATTGTAGTCTCATTTTTTAGTTCTCATTACATTTACAGCACATTACATTTCATTTGCATTATGTATGTATATACTTTTAATCATCAATTTTAAATTTCAATAAAAGTTAAGGAATTTTTAGGGTCCAGTCCCGAATAATTCAGAAATATAAACATTATTTGTAATTGATCATTAACGGTATTGTCCACATTGCAGCTATGGTTTATTACTTTCTACGTATCTTATCGGGCACTACTGAAGTGTAATTAGTCATATTCTTCGGAAGTTATTACGCTCAAACTTGATCGTTATCTGGTCAAAAATGCCTTCTCAGGTTTCTCATACTAAACGATATATTCAGTATGGTCGTGTACGACAGCAAGTTCACGTATATTTTTAATATTTTTGTGCAAACACTAATGTTGTGTTTTAGTTAAGTTTGAGTTAAGACAGTGGAAAATAAGTTGTAAATACATTAAAGAATATCGAGATGACAATAGAGACATTGTGTATCTTGATGAAACGTGGTTTGACACCCATGATGTAGTTCAATATGGCTGGATGGATGATAGCAAAAAGTGCTGCTTGAATACTCCTTGTTCGAGAGGAAAAAGAATTATAATTCTACATGCTGGGACTAAGAGCTGGTTTGTACCTAATGCCTTGTTATTATCGGCCAAAAACATTAAACAGTGTCATCAGCTGATTATCATGAGGATATGACGGCTGAACTTTTCGAAAAATAAATTTCGTAATTTATAATGCGTCATACCATTCTAGACTCTACACCAAAATTCCAAATACTAGCTCCAAGAAGGGAGATATTATAGAATTTATGGAGAACAAATGCATGGCAACACCTAGTAAATGTACCAAAAAGGAATTGTTGCAATTAATTAAGCAACAAAATTTTCAAAAAGAATATGTAATAGATAAACTCTTTGAACGCCACGGGCATACGGTTTTACGGCTCCCTCCATATCATTGTGTTTTCAACCCAATTGAAATGATATGGGCCAATGTAAAAAAGAAATTGCGGAAAATGAATCAATCTCCCCAATGAAGTGACGTTGTTGTCCAAAATATAAGAACAGTGATCGAAGAACTTAACAAAACTGACATTTGGAAAAATTGTGTAGCGCATGTTCAAGTAAAAGAAAAAGAATATCCTTCTTTACCACCAATTGAACCGGTAGTTATAAACACAAACGATGACTCAAGTTCTAGACACACGGATAGTGATAGTGTTTAATTGTTTGAATATTTCTACAAAGACTTTCACAACTTGTCAAAAATATGTTCTGTGTATCGAAGTAAATGTGATCTCTCGATTAATCTATACCCCAAGAGACAATTCGACTGTAAGACGAATTGGCCGATTTCATGTAAGTATCCTTCAAAAATAACCTCTTTAAACCAATGAAACTTACAGATCATATTCATGATTATTTTTTACCAAAAAAATGGATCAACTTTGTTTTGAGCGTAACTTGCTTACTTTTGATGCTAGAAACTTTTTTAAAAATTAAAAATAAAGATTTCTTTAAACAATTAAAAAAAAAAAGTAAAAAAACATTTTTTTTATTATTTCACGTTGAATTATTCGATATGGAATTTGACGAATAGGTAAGAATCTATTTTTCATTAGCAATAACTCTGCTTCTGCTGGGTATACAGACTTTATACATATACCATTGTTTTCACTTTTTTATAAACTGTATTTTTGCTACGAACATTTTTTCCATAAAATACTTACCTTTTGAGTTATTTGCGAGAAATCGTCCAAAAACGTGGTGTTTTTGATAAAAAATGAATATATTCACTCGCAAATAACTTAAAAAGTATTGATTTAGTAAAAACCTCTATAGAACAAAAGTTACCTAGAATTAGTCAGTTTATCCACTTCCGGATTTATTTTGGATGTATATCTTTTCACCCCCCAAGAAGGTGCGGTACTCACCCCCAGGGCAAAAATACACATCGGCACAATATCACTTTTTTTCTTTTACACGTTAGCTATATGTGTATGCCAAATTTCATGTCAATCCCAGTGGTTCTTTAAAATTTAGAGGTTTTTACAATATTTTACCGTTAGTGAATGGACTATATTGTGTATTAACTTTTAATCATCTTTGGTGTCAAGTTCATAAAGAAATGTGAATAATTAACAATATTATTACTGTTTAACAAAATATTAGACCTTAATTTAAAAATAAAAGTTTATTATTTAATTTCTATTGCGCCGCCTATGTTTTACAAAGACGCCGACACTTGAGTGTCGAATTTTGTTTTTATGACTTGTCCAACTGACATCGTAGAAACTATACCTACTAATCCAAATGCAGAAGAGAATACGAAATCTCTTCACACCGACCTGAAAACATTCTTAAAAGAAAAGATTAATTCAATATGGCTGGATACATGGAAGAACTTCCCAACCAAGCTGTACGAAGTTGATATTAATCATCAAAAACTTCCAAAGTTTAACAATAGAAGCGAAAAAAAGTTAATTTTATATGGGTACCGTCACATGCTGGAATTTAAGGAAACGAGTTTGTAGACAAAATATCAAAAAATGCACCTACTACGCAGAAGAGAATACGAAATCTCTTCGCACCGATCTGAAAGCATTATTTCAAGAAAAGGTTCAATATAGCAGAATATATGGAAGAGCTCCCCACCAAGCTGGAACAAGTAATCTTCACTTGCTTCCGGATTGGTCATATTTGGTTAACACACGACTACCTACTAAAACGGGCTGATAAACCTGTATGTGACATGTGTAAAAGTGTCTTAACGGTAAAACATTGTTTATTGCAGTGTCCCAAGTAGTAATGCAACGCAAAATGTATAACATAACATCAACATTAAATAGTGCTCTTGAAAAAGACAGTGATACTAAAAATATTTTCGCCTTTCTCAAAGACTGCAAGCTATTATCAAAAATCTAATATTTTACTTTGTATAGATTTAGGTTTATTTCTAATTATGTAAATGGTATTGCTATGTTTAATATTCTATTGTTAAGTTCTAACTCTGTACTGTATCACAATCCATACACACTAACAACCCTGCGTGGTTGATGCGCCATGTAAGGAAAAAAACCAATAACAATAGTTTTTATTATTAATTTGATTGTGGATGAAAAATAAATTAGTCCAGTAAATTTATCAGTTCTAATTAATTAATTGTAATTAATTTGTCGATATCCGATTTTTGTTTGTTTTTGTATCACTTTTGTGAGAAGTGATTGTGCTGTGAAATGTACGAGAAGTTTTTCCTATATAAACCTTGTCACAGTCCGAGAAAGTTACTTGATACACTACTTTGGAAATTTCCTTGGTTGTTAGATCTATAGTTTTAGTGTATAAATGTGCTATGGTTTTAGCATTATATCTAGTGGCAATTTTTATGTTGTCTAATCCTTTAAATAATTTAAGAAGTTTCGGTGGTAAGAATGGAATATAAGGTAAAGATCCAAACGTTTGTGGTGTTGTTGGTAAGTACTAAAGTGTCCTAAGTGAACCTTAAATAATTAAACTTATAAAAATATGTGCTACTTAGGGAGGCTTTCGTTACGCTTCCTAAATAAGTTTATACCTAAACGCATTTAAGAATGTCATTCTATCCTTTTCTAATCCAAACAGATGACGGAGAAACAATAATTGCATTTTAATGCATTTACCCATAAATTTATTTAGGAAATGTTACACAAGCCGACCTTATAATTGTTATTAATCAGCCTCAACACTTCGACTTCTTATACCTTATAACATCAAAATGAAAGCAACCACAAATTATAATATACTCGTAATACTAATATTAATAACATAATATCAAAACAAAACTGCAGCAAAAATAAATTAAAAATCGTAATCAGGATCTTCAACGAACACATCTTTCATATTTGCATCCCGTGGAATGTTCAAATATTCATAAAGAAAATAATCTGAAATGACTTGGTCAGTACATAGTTTCTGAAGACCGTCGTATTTCTTTTTGAAAATGGGCAGAAGTAATTTATATCAGGACCTAAGTGAGACCCTAGTCTTAGGCTGGACTTCAATATCGAAGAATTTGGCAACAGAATTCATAGATGTTTTTATAGAAACAAAGTGTTTGCCTTTCTTAAAAGTTACAATCCGATTTTTACTTATTTTGCCAGTAAAATTTCCTTTGAAATATTTGTCACCAATGGTATCCCATTTTTTAAATTGGTCATAAGATATTCGCTCAACATTAAATGGCGATGGATTCTTTCTAGCAGTTGAGAAACTTGTCAACCATTGGGAAGGTGCATAAACAGTTGTATGTTTATGCACCTTCATAAATTATTGCAACACCTTCACCATTATTTTCAATGATGGCGTGGGACATACCTTTTGTGTGCCCAGTTAGAAGAAAATTCAACTGAATTGTTTCAAGATTTTAAAAAAATTATTAAAATCCTTTATAAAAAGAATATAATTTAAAAACCCAATCGGGCTATATCACAACAACAAAACGTTTTCGGAATCCATATTCCATCATCAGTATCCTTAAAAGTATATAACCACTTTAATTAAAAAAAACGTGAAATTTAAATTTTGACTAAGGTTTGTCGTTAATTAAAGTGGTTATATACTTTTTAGGATACCAATTATGGAATATGCATTCCGAAAACGTTTTGTTGTTATGATAGAGTCCGATTGGGTTTTTAAATTATATACCTTTTATAAAGGATTTTAATAAATTTTTTGTGATAACTTAGTTTCCTTGTGGTGTTTCAAGATTATTACATGTCTGCAAAGTTTGATGAATCATACTCATAACAGTGCGATTCCGGATTTGCCCCGGACCACAATCGCAGTATAACAGCAATCGTTTAACATTTCCTCTGGCTTCAACAGATTTAATGTATTTATGTAAAAATTTGCTTCTTTATTTGCACCTCGTTTAACATTAGATCCGTCCCAATAATAACATAATACTTTACGAGTGCCATTCTAGTAGAAACATAGGTTATAAACAGCTAGTTTTCTACTGTAGTATAATAGCATTGAAGGCGAATATGGCGTATTCAAGATCTTTTGAAGATCAAAGCTGACGCATAATGTAGAAGAATCAGACATGTAATCGATGTCTTTCATATCTCTTTTGCATTTACGAATAGTTTTTTTTTCTTTTCAACAATATTCTTACCATTTGATTCTTCTTTATTTATCTTAGTTACTTTTAAAACTGTATCTATGTGTGGTGTATTTAAATCCATGCTATTTAAGGGCTGTGCCAAATTTTCACCTTCATCAGGATTGTTTCTCGATATAAGTTTATGAGTTATGTAAATTAGTCCTCTTACTAAATCAGTAGAAGTTGTAGGTGGATCGAGTTTTAAAGTTTTCTGTTGTATAGTTAACTGAAGATAGATCAAGCAGTGGTTGATCGGTGTATTCATTTTCAACAGTGGTATTGAGTAAAGAATTGGGAAGTTCGGTGTCAATAATTGCGGTGTCTTCTTCCTTAACTTCGGCAATGAGCAAAAAATGTTATAGTTTTATATAATCATTAGACGGACTGGGAGAAGTACAACCAACGCCGGATGCCAAAGTGGTACAATAGTGCTGCAATCTCGAACATTATCCATACTTTCATTATTCAATTCTCGTCTTACATTTTCAGCCAGCACATTATCATTTAGATTAGAAGCCATAACCAGCTGTGTCTCCTGGAAAAAATAAATAATAAATTGCAATTTTTGCATTGGTGACTTCACTTTACAGGATATATTATAAGAAAGATTCCGAAATAATCTGTTGGCCAACAGCATGTCCAGTCAGCAATAGAAACCAGTCGTGCAATTACATCCAACTACTCATTTATTTGTAAGGTTGAGCGTGATGTTAATCATACAGGGTGTATTCTTAAGCAGAAATTCAAAAATATTCAGGGTGTTAAAGAATAGGTATTAGGTATCATAAATTGAATAGAAGATAATTTGTGTTGATACTTATAAATTGAATAACAATCATTAAAAAGCTCGTGTGTGTGTATATGTGTGTCTGTGTGGTGTATGGAGACATTAAGATTTTTAAAATGCCTTTACACCATTATATACCTAAATCATATACCTTCATTCATAGAATAATAGTAATATTATATGGTGTAAAGCGATTTGGAAATCTAATTGTAGTCATCGACTTTTGATTCTGACTGTACCTATATCGCCAGATACTTAAAAAACGATAGGTACTTAGTGGAGTTCCAGGTTTATTGGCAAAGTTTAATTGTTTTCGACACTTGAGCAGTCCTTTTATCCCAGCAGAAGTAAGAGCCATATCAATTATTCTAGACGAACGATGTCTCGGGTTCATATAGTGACAATGAAGATACAATATTTAGGTTTCATACATTTCTTAAAGATAGTGTGATCAGAAAACTGTGGATAATATCTTGTAACCCACAACCAGTCAAATGTATGGGAACCCAGACCTAGACAATCACAGCAGCCTATACCGACACCCATGAGTGGAATATCAGATACTACAAACGAGGGCCGCAAAATTTTCACACCAAATTACAGAACATAGCCAAAGTTTACCGTAGAAGAATTATACAATGCCAAGTAGATAGGAAAAAAGGGAATGCCAACTACCAGTACTATGAACCTGATTATGAAGATATCCAATTTCCTCTGAAAAAATTACGTCCTCGTCGTATTCTGGTTGTTTTTAATACTTGTAATATTTTTTAATACTATTTTTTTATATGACTTTTTTAATTAAATATTTTATTACTTTTCAAACGTTGGCTATCGTCGTATAAACAAGCTGATAAAATACTTATCGATTGGCAGCTAGATGAAACAATTTTTTGACCGTTCGACCTGTCCATTGTCTAATCTTACGCACCCAGGACAGTTGCTTCCTTGCGATCCAGCGTTTTGCTTCAATTTTGCACTGAATGACCAATCGGAGTAAGCGATATTTAGGTCATCTCAATATATGGCCGAAATATTGGACCTTTTTTATTTTGATGATGTTGATCAAATCTCGTTGTTTGTGCATGGTCTCTAGAACACGTTCGTTACATATGTGTGCTGTCCACGGGATTCTGAACATGCGACTCTAACACCACAATTCGAACACTTCTAATTTATTAAGATTTTTTTATTTGTTGCCCAGGTTTAACATTCATAGAACAAAGCGGACCAGACGTAGCACTTCAATACTCTTAGACGTGTGGTCAATGACAGATATCTATTACACTATTCTTTTTGAATATTGGGATTTGTTCGCTTGTTCTCCATTCTTCTGGTATTTTTTTTTTTGTTTTATGATCTTGTTAACGAATGTTGTCAATTGATTTGTTATTATAGCTCCTCCAGATTTCAAGAATTCATCCACATTTCAACAATTGATTTGGTTTCTCATGTTTACCTGAAGTCTTTCTGTTCTTTAGTTTTGTAAGTGTGTTTTGTACTTTATGCTTGCTTATGCGAACTTCTTTGTTTATGGTTATTTTTGGTGTTTATGGTTCTAACGTCATATATTGTTCTCCCATATATAACTTCTTTAGATAGTCAATCCATGCATATTTTTCGATGATTTTCTGGTTTATTAATTCCTTTACCTTTGCTGTTTTACTTCTTATAAAGCGCCATATTTCTTTTTGTAAACCTTAAAAATTGTGCTCCAGTTCCTTTGAGAAGCATTCCCAAGTACTCGCTTTTTATCTTTTTTTTTTTTTCTTTCTTTCATTTGTTACTTGCATCATTCTGGATATACCTGCTAATCTATGCCAAAAATCCATTTCCAGAACAGGGAGTTTTTGTTCCGTTCACTTAGTAAATTACCAGGTTTCGCATTCATAAAGTACAAAGCTTGTAAAAATACTGCTGTAATAAATTCAAATGGGCAATAAACTTATTTGAGCCATATATAAACAAAAAATATGTATGACATACAAGCTAGCTTAGAACTGAGGTTTATACCAAAATCAAAGGGGCTTTTAGGAGCAAGTTTTATACTTAAACCTGGCAAAACTGGACAGAAACAAGCTGTCCCTTATGCGGATAAATCTGATGTCATTTCTGCTGAAGGGAAAACATTTGAAAACACCTCATGCAAAGCAATCACCAGAGAAATTGGGCTAAATTAAATAAACAAAAGAAGCTGCAAATAGATATCATTCATGCTGAAAAGTCGTGTGATATTCGCTACGTTACTACGGGATACAGTGACAGCACTGGTAGCCAGAGGTAGTCCGTAGGGAGTAATCTTATCACCTCTCTTGTGGAATCTAGTCGTGAGTGGATTAATAGTTAGATCTTAACACAGAAAGCGACATAATGCAACAGGCCCTGCAGTTACACAATGGACTTCAATTGTAGGGCTTAATATCAGTGAGACATAGTTCAAAAATAATGAAATTTTACAAAAAAAGAAATTTAGAAATCTAAACGTGAATGGTACAAATCTAAATCTGATGAGTGAAGTAAAGTACTTTGGAGTGATATTAGACTTGAGGCTTACTGACAATTAGCAGATACAACGAATAATCAAAAGAGCTGTGTCTACCTTAATAATGGTATCCAGACGCACTCACGGAAAAATGTGGGATCTAAGACATATTATATTGAAATTATATGTTAAAAATCAACAATAAGATATGCATCAATGGTATGGTGGCCAAAATGACAGCAAAAAAATTTCACTGAATAAAAATAATTACGCTATTCAGCTATTCATAAATAATAAAAAAATATTTCACTATAATATAACCACTGCCTCCAACTGCGTGAAAGAAGAAAAACTGATTGTTATAATACTTTCATTTATTCACACGGTTTTTTAATTTCTAAGAAGGCGCATGTGAATCGCGGGAATATGTAATTTGTATAACAAATTAGAATATTGTAAATGAAGTAATATTGTTTTATTAAATGTTTGTTAACTACGTTATTTTATTTTTTCACATTTCATGCAACAAAGCTTCGCTATATGTAAGGATATTATATATATATATATATATATATATATATATATATATATATATATATATATATATATTTATCAAATTATTCTCGACCGTACTGTGTTAAATATTATTTGTAGTCTCAGCAATTGGTCTTTATGAAATAAAACTCTATTTGTTATTTCTCAATATTTCGTCACGATTTTGTGACTTCTTCAGGAGAAAACTGTAAATTTATTATAAATATTATATGTAAACAAAATGAATATTTCAATACTTACAACTTACAACTACAAGATTAAAAATTTAAATTTTGATAACATATCCAATCCAATTTAAATAAATGACATTTTTTTTTTATTTTAATTTATTTGGGAGTTATGGTAACCGCAATATTTTATAGAGTGAATTCACATTGTACAATTTCCAGCGAATAAGTTTTAATAAACAATTAAATATTGTGACAGTATTATCCATATAATAAGGTGCAAAAGTAGAATATTGAGAAAGAATCAGGAACATGGTAAATTGATCTATAAAATGTAATTGATGGTACGTAGTCAGTTATTGGTCTGATGTTGTTAGATACTGATAATAATATATGATATGATAGATCTTATCCCACTTTCCCACTTTAATGAGTTTGATCCTCATTTACAGTTCACTGTTGAACTTGAGGACACTACCACCAATAGTATACCCTTCCTTGACATGCGTGTCATCAGAATGGGAGACAACACCCTAACCACAAGTTGGTATAGAAAATCAATGGCCTCTAATAGGTTCCTTAACTACCATTCCTGTCATCCCATGAAATACAAACTAAACCTTATAAAAGCTTTGAGCTACAGATTAAATAAATTGACACATCCAATTAATCGAAGGGAATCCTTTAAGTTATTGAGAAATATTCTAATAGAGAATTCATATCCTTCCTCTATCATCAATAAATACCTTTATTCACATAGTTATGGATCCTCAATTTATGACATACCCGATGGTGACCAACTTAGAAACATCTCTAATAATTCTATAAATAGCACTGTTCTGCATAATACCGTTCTTGAGAATACTATCACACATTATTCTTCCTTACCTTATTTCCCTCAAGTTACTGAGAAGCTTATTAAATTGTATAAACAAAATAATATACCTGTTAAAATTGCTGTTAAGAATGCAAAAACTGTTAGAAATTTGTTCTCTAAAACTAAAACACCCTTGTCCACTTTGGAACAAGTGAACACAATTTATAAAATTCCATGCGCTAATTGCGATTTATGTTACATTGGTCAATCTGGTAGATCATTAAAAGGTCGTCTCACTTCACATCGTAGCGACATTAATTTATCGAAACACACTTGTGCCCTAGCACAACATGCGATAAATACAAAACATGAAGTGGATTTCAATGAAGTTAAGATCCTTGCCACTGAACGCAATCTAGCTAAAAGACAGTTTTTGGAAATGTGTTCAATATTAAAACACCCTAATGCGTTGAATAAGAGAACTGACATAAGTAACTTGAGCCAAATATATCATGCGTTAATTTTGCAGAATTAGGCTACTTAATCTTTTCACTACATTAATGTCATATTAGGTGTACTAGTTGAACCTTTTTCCATTTTTCATAAAATAATTTATATACATAAATAGAAATAAAATAAATAAATATATCAATAAAATAACTTAATAGTCTTTACTTAATTTTACTATTACATATGCAACCCACATTGCATTTCAATACACTAATTAGTTTAATTAGTGTTTCCAATTTTATATTAAAAATAATACAAATATTGTAATTGATTCATAGAATCCTTTGCAAATCACAGTTCCAAGTACATTGAACCTTGGGCTGTTTGGAAATTATCAAATCGTTAACCACCTGGCTGTTTAACTAGCCATAATGATTAACGTCATTACATACTTATGAGGTTGAATGAAAATCTCCTGTTTGTAAATTTGGGCTGATTAGTGAGGGGAGTTGTTTTTACACTACCAACTTTTTTCACTGTGTTGTCCTTTGCAACCGGGTAGTCATCCAAACTCATTTAAACTTAAATTAACCGCCCAAAGTTTGGGTTGGTATCTACACCTTGTTGATCTGTCAAAGGTATTTTTGACCTCAAGGTTGGCTGCCTTTTTGCGGTTTAGTTCGTTCCTGTTTCATTAAACGCCATTTTCTCTGCGACATTCATAGGGCTTTGATCGGTAACTTCATATTTACTACTTTTTAAAATTTTATTAATATCACTTATAATGCTACCTAAAGTTAAAATCAAAGCTTAATATCCATTAAATAGTTGGAAGTTATTTATGATTTTCTTGGTTCTTACTCACTTATTAACATTAAATAACATTAAATTTACTTTAGACCACATGGTCATTTGCTGTGCTAATTTTTTACAAGTTCATATATGTTGTTAGTTGCTTAACTGTTTATACAAGATCAGCGTATTATGTCCATTTACTTAGTTTCATTCACATGTTTGTTAATAACATTGACTGCTACATATCTTTTTAAGGTAACAATTAACATCGTTTCCACGATTGTGTGGTTCTCATATTGTAAAAATTTTTTAGATGAACTGATGATGCTTTCAAAACTCGAAAGCGAAACGTCTTCAAAATAGATAAAGTAGCCTATCAACTTTGTCTTTTATTTCTCCACCTAGAGACCGATATAAGAACCCACCACTCGTATGAGTGATCCTTATATATATATATATATATATATATATATATATATATATATATATATATATATATATATATATATATATATATATATATATATATATATATATATATATAATGTATATATATATATACATATATATATATATATATATATGTATATATATATATATATAAAATATATATATATATATATATATATATATATATATATATATATACATATATTGTCATACTTCTTTTTTCCCAACCAAAGAAAAATAAATAAAAAGATCCATCGGAATAAAATTTTAAGATATCAGTATAAACAAATTGTATATAGTAATTTAAGATAAAATTTAGTGTAGATAAGAATAGAAATGTTTTTCTTTTGTTCGAAACGGACCTTTTCCGTTTTCAACAAAATTATCAAAAAAACCCTTTTGTTTAGAATTAGAAGACATTTTACCTGTAAGTTAATCTTTTCATTGTTTGTATATTCGAGTATTAAATGACCATATTCTAATCTTTTGAAATATGTATAAATTGTGTATTGACAAAACCAATTTTAAAGTAAGCTATTTAGTTTTTCTCTGAAATAGAAATTAAGCTTTTCCAAAGTCATGGTAAACACAATTTGAGCTTTTGATTGGACGGTCGTTTTTTGGATGGGAATTTGTGAGCCGATTAGGAAGACCAGATAGTATAGTTATAATTTGGTCATCTAAGGAAACAGTGGTTTGTCTGAAGATAGGGTGTGGTTCGTGAGTTTGATACCTTCATTGTGAAAAGAATTGAAGAGTTTGCAGAAGGAGATAACAAGTAGATTAAAAGAGGTCCTTGTATCTACCGTGGGCATTTTGTAAAGATATGTAAAAGTAGTTTTAAGGCATCAAGTTGACAAAAGGAAGTCCTTGTGTCATTAATAAGTAGCTGAGTTTTTGGAGAAGTATATCAGGTAATTTTGGCTAGTGCAGGAGGTTTGTAGAGACGTTAGGAAGGAGCCGAGGTGCCAAAAAGGAGAGATCACATCGTTGAGGAGACTGGACTTTTCTGGGTATGTTCCAACATACAATTCAATAAGAAAATAAGCTGTAAGTGTTTTGTACAATTAAAATTATTATCTGTGAAGGATCTGTGTTGACATCATGGTCATTAGCATTCAAATTTAAGAACTGAGTTTTGTTAGACTAATCAAAAATTAAAAATTTGTTATTTTTTTTTCTGTTTTAAGTAAAGGAAAGTTTAAATTAAAATTGGTTTTCACTTAATATAAACTTAAGTAATTTTAAAATCTTATTATTATAAAAATTTCATTTATTTTCTTGTATGCTGATTGATAAGATAACGGCTGAATTTGATAATTGTTTTATTCGTTCATATAAAATAAAGAACACGTAATTTTTTGTAATATAATATTTTCTTTTATTATTATCCTTTTTATCTATCCCGATAAAGGACAACTAGAAAATCTTTGAATCCATCGAACACAGGTAATATAAGGAGTTTTATTTTACATTTGATAACAAATAAGTTATATTTTTTTTATTAGCTCAATAAACTAAGATCAAAGTCAAAATAAACAATCATAACAACACAAACATATATATATATATATATATATATATATATATATATATATATATATATAATATATATATATATATATATATATATATATATAATATATATATATATATATATATATATATATATATATATATATATAATATTATATATATATATATAATATATATATATATATATATATATATATATATATATTATGTATATATATATTGTTATGATATGTAAAATCGAGAAAAGTATTGGTATTGAACCGGGTTTTCCAAATACATTAGTGCAGTGATTAGGACAATAGAATAGATTTTAGAAAGATAGGTTTTTGTTAGTTTTTAAGAATTGTAGAAAAATATTATTTGTAAATAAGTTTTAGGAAATTCTGTAATTATAGGTAACAATTTGTTTGTTATCGAAATGAAGAAATGGGAGATGGATGACCCGTTTTGATTGGATGAAATTGAAAAAGGTGGGATGATTGGTTTGAGAATGAGACGTTAGTTAGTTTCGGAAGAAAGAAAAGATAGTCAGTTGGTTTCCAAGGGTAGAAGGCGAACGGCCGTTGTTCTCGGGTAGTGTCCCAGAGCTAGGAAGCAGTAGCAGTGAAAGTTTGTGAGTTTTCGTGTAGTTAGTGTATCTGACAGAAGCTGATCCAGTAAAAGTGATTGAAGTGAAGTTATATTTTCTACTTATATTCCAAGAGTCACTGTTCAGGCCAACGAGAGATTCAGTTTATCGTAAAGAAAAGATATTCCAAGAGTCAATTTTCACTCAGGCCAACGAGAGATTCAGTTTATTGAGAAAAGAAGAAGCTAGCATAATTTGAACGATTCGTGCATTTGAAGGAGATCATTAAGGACGATAAACTTGCAATAATTTGTTGTAAGATTGCTGATTACCTAGGGAGCGGCTACGAGTAAATAGTATAGTCTACAAGGAACAAGGATTTGGAACACTCATCCTCAGAGAGAGATAGTTTGTTTTCTGTAGTTTTTCTTTTATTGATGACACAATTTTTTACACTTAATTAAAAAGGATATAAATATTTTGATTGGGAGATTTAGAATAATATTTGGATTTTGAGATTTCAACTAATATTGTTTGTACCATTAATTTTGAAGGTTCACGTACGTAGAACAAAATTTTGAGAATCATTATATGAGATTTTGTTTATTGAAAACATTTGAGTGTGAATTTTATTTCATTATTTTATTTCAATATATAACGTTAGATCCTATATGTTTTTTTTGTTATTCCGGTATTCTTTGGACCTTACCTTTCACATGTAATAGCATAGATATTGATACACGAATAGAACCCTGAGATAAGAGAATTATAAAGTGTGATAGAAGTATAGTCATATCATTTAAATAATTTTAATTAATTAATTAATTAATTAGCTAATTAATTGCTTGGCGCACTAAGACTTTAAATATCACAATAACTGTCTTCCAAAACGTGGGGCTTGAAAATATCGCAGCTTTACATTTGAAGAAAGGGAAAGAGATCTAGAATAAGTACAGGTGATCCAGAGATAAAAACATATAACATTGAGAGAATTTTAATTTGAAAGTATTTTGACAATTTTTCCAGTGGATATAAATTTGATTTATTGATTGATCGTAGTTGATATTTACTGCCATTGAATTATTTGATTTTATTTTACCAATCGTACATTTGATATTTATTTTGAATTATTTGAATTTTACTGATTGCATATTTGATATTTGTCGTGAAAACTTATTACAATTGGGGAGAATTATTGTCGTGTTCTGCAACATATAGAGTGTTGTAAAATTTTACATTTGGCGGGGATAAAAACAGTAACGAAAAGAAACAACATGTCGACCACAAGGAGTCAAAGCAAAATGCAGGAAAGGAAGGAGGATAATAGAGAAGAGGAAACAATTGTTGAAAAAGGATCGGATAATGAAAAAAATGTTACAATAGTTGAGGAAAGAAAAGAAACAGGGATGTTAGAAAAATTATTAGCAATGATGCAAATACAGACAGAAACAAGAGAGAAAAACCATAAAGAAACATTACAGCTAATACAAGAATTTTCACAAACAATAGATAAAAGCCACAAAGAAACATTACGAACAATAGATGAATTTTCAGAAACAATAAATGAAGCATGAAAGAACTATGAACAGAAATTAGAAGAAAATTATAGGAAAATGGAAAAGCGTTTGGACAAATATAAAAATGAAAAAAAAGTCTGTTTAAAAAAGTTAAAGAAGAGAGGAAACTAGAGATGCAGAGAGAAGAAATAGAAACTAAAATGAAAGATATTAAGACTGTCCAGAAAAAGGAATTAGAACAGTTAGAAGAAAAATTTGAAATGGCGTTACAAGAAGACAGGAAAGGAATAGAAAGGAAACTTAAGCAAAATGAAAAACAAATGGCAGAAATTGAACTAAGAGGAGTAGAGAGAAAAGAAGTTATCATCCATGGAACTAGCGAGGCGAAAGTACAATTTGGCGGGGATATTAGAAAAACACACCCAATACCGTTTGTTAAAAATTTGAAAACCAAATTGCAACATGTTAGATATGTTGACGATTGCAAAGAAACTATTAGAAACCATCTGAAAGAAGGAGCAGCATTATGGTATGAAAGCAAAGAAGATGAGTTTAAAATTTGGACAGATTTCGAAAATAAATTTCTCAACTATTTACGGTTGAAAAATAAACAGAGGAAAATAAACCAAGAGCTACTGAATGGAAAATATCACGAGAAATGGGAATATCTGAAGAAAGCCAAGTGGAGAAAACATGGGAAAGAAAATAGAGAAGATTTTAAAAAATCATGGAGATTTTATTAATGAAGTAAGCCGAGCGGTTAAAAATTATGAACATTGTTTTAAGATTAAATACTTGGAAAAATTTAAAACGAAAATATATCCAATCCCGTATAAAGACAGGCAATATACGGGGTATTTTAACATTCACGACATGTATCAGTATCATAAATAGATTTTAATAACATAGTGAAATAATTTGATCCTAGAAAACTTTGGTCATTTTTAAAATTTAACAAAGAGTTTTCGGCAGATCAAATGGCGGGGATTTGTTATGATATGTAAAATCGAGAAAAGTATTGGTTTGCTTAAAATATTTCAAAATTCAAAAACATTAAAATAATTCAGATAAGTCAAATAATGAACAACAAACATTTCGAAGAATGAAAGTCTTTTAATTTTGGATTACCTGTATTTTTCGAAACGTAAGATATGCATAAATTATTTTCTTTGTTAAAATGTATTTGTATGACGTGAATAAGCTAAAGTGAAATAAAAGACAATTGAACCGGGTTTTCCAAATACATTAGTGCAGTGATTAGGACAATAGAATAGATTTTAGAAAGATAGGTTTTTGTTAGTTTTTAAGAATTGTAGAAAAATATTATTTGTAAATAAGTTTTAGGAAATTTTGTAATTATAGGTAAAAATTTGTTTGTTATCGAAATGAAGAATTGAGAGATGGATGACGCGTTTTGATTGCATGAAATTGAAAAAGGTGGGATGATTGGTTTGAGAATGAGACGTTAGTTAGTTTCGGAAGAAAGAAAAGACAGTCAGTTGGTTTCCAAGGGTAGAGGGCGAACGGCTGTTGTTCTCGGGTAGTGTCCCAAAGGTAGGAAGCAGTAGCAGTGAAAGTTTGTGAGTTTTCGTGTAGTTAGTGTATCTGACAGAAGCTGATCCAGTAAAAGATTGTAAGTTATATTTTCTACTTATATTCCAAGAGTCACTGTTCAGGCCAACGAGAGATTCAGTTTATCGTAAAGAAAAGATATTCCAAGAGTCAATTTTCACTCAGGCCAACGAGAGATTCAGTTTATTGAGAGAAGAAGAAGCTAGCATAATTTGAAAGATTAGTGCATTTGAAGGAGATCATTAAGGACGATAAACTTGCAATAATTTGTTGTAAGATTGCTGATTACCTAGGGAGCGGCTACGAGTAAATAGTATAGTCTACAAGGAACAAGGATTTGGACCACTCATCCTCAGAGAGAGATAGTTTGTTTTCTGCAGTTTTTCTTTTATTGGTGACACAATTTTTTACACTTAATTAAAAAGGATATAAATATTTTGATTAGGAGATTTTGAATAATATTTGGATTTTAAGATTTCAACTAATATTGTTTGTACCATTAATTTTGAAGGTTCACGTACGTAGAACAAAATTTTGAGAATCATTATATGCGATTTTGTTTATTGAAAACATTTGAGTGTGAATTTTATTTCATTATTTTATTTCAATATATAACGTTAGATCCTATATGTTTTTTTATTATTCCGGTATTCTTTGGACCTTACCTTTCACATGTAATAGCATAGATATTGAAGCAAGAATAGAACCCTGCGATAAGAGAATTATAAAGTGTGACAGAATCGTAGTCATATCATTTAAATAATTTTAATTAATTAATTAATTAGCTAATTAATTGCTTGGCACACTAAGACTTTAAATATCACAATAATATATATATATATATATATATATATATATATATATATATATATATATATATATATATATATATATATATATATATATCGCACCCTCAGTGCAAGACTGCAGTAACTCAAAATTTTATAAAAATGAAGTAATCATGGAATTAGATTGTAAACATGCATATCTATCCCCTGTAAAACTTTAGTAACTTTCACATGCTTAACCAGCTAAATATTACAACAACAACAGTTTAACTATTTTGCGTTTTTGCACATAAGTTCCGTGCAAAACTGTTGTAACTCTCATGTAACAGAGTTACAACAGTTTTGCACGGAACATTGCAATGGTTTGATAACAAGCAATAAAAAGCACGAAAAAAGTGAGATCTTTGTCATATTTGTTATTTTAATATGTATATCTGTGGTGTTTAATATTAATGTACAGTGTGTCTACGTAATCCATTAACGGCCTAGACAATAAACAAAGATTAACGAGACCAAATTCTTCATGTAAGTTTTATGTCCTTTGTGTGTCATTATATTTTCCATAAAATGTTTGCGATGTCGTTTAGCCATTTATTTATTAGATTGGATTAAAAACACATAAATTAAGACTAATTATTTACAGCCAAAAAGTATTTTTTGGAAAGGAAAGGAAAAACAGTTATATTAAAACTTGTGTATTAACAATACTGACAGGTTAAAAATATCTATTCTCAGAAAACTTGTTCTATAAAATATAAATCCTAAACTATATTAAATATTCACGTAACCTTCCGGGGCGATTGTCTTATCATATTATTGTCCCCACGTAATTCCCAACTTTTACTAAGGTAGTGAATTCCAATCCTTTTGTTAATCACTTTACTCAAGGTAGCCTGATTTGCATATTTTTATTATAGTCGTTTTGTTTTGAATTTAAATAAAAATATTCAAAGTTTAACAAATAATGTTTCTACCTTATTATGGCATTGTCATTACAAAGCGAAGGATTTTTGGCTATCAGAAACATGTGCAGAAATAAAAATATTAAATTGCCGCTAACAATAAACCGTTTTATGAGGTGTAATACCTATTTATTCTAGGTAGCTATCTGATTTCTTGGACTCTATTAAATGTAAAGTTTATTACCATACCACGATTGCTGTTGGGGATTATTTTTTCTTTACTTACCCGATGATTTATTGGAATTTATTAAACGTATATACTAAACCCCGGAAATTACTTTCCCTTTATCTATCAGGTGATTTCTGTGAATACATTAAATGTAATGTTTAGTACTATTCCTATCGTTGTTGGAGATTACTTTCTTTTTACCTACCCTATTAACTCATTAGAAACGAGTTCTCAGGGAAGAAGTACGAGTAGGTACATTTTAGTAGTGTAGTTTTTAATATAACTGTTATTAACCCTTGCAAGTGATAGATGCAGAATTAACGATTTCGAAAATGTCAAAATTTAATAGTTCCAGAACATTGAGGATTTTATCCCTGTGTGCTCAGACAAGTGAGGATAGCAACGACATGCAGAGTAAGTTGAATTTAAATTAATTGTTGTAATATAATCTATTTATCTACTCTTGTTTTCAAATTCAATGGTGAGAATTTCTACGACTGGTGTAAACTGAACGAAATAGGGGCGTTCAAAAAAATACTTCTGATTTAAGCGAAATGATTAAAAGTACATAGACACAATGTATTAGAGAAACAATAATACTAAAGTTTATTTATCAAAATAATTTTATATTCGAAACCGCACGATAACAATATTACTACTTATTTACAGAGACTGTTTCAACTTCTTATTTTTCTTCTTCTTTCGGTGTAGCCATGTCTGCCTGTTTTTTCAATGCGTGGTAATTTTATTCTATTCTTCTGTTTCTTACCCAATTATTGTTTGTTTTAACTTTTAAATCGTTTTTATTTTCAGATGCTATCAATGGTACGTCATTAACTGCTATCGGTGATCAAGTTCAAATTTTAACGAACGTTGAAATACCGAGAGAGGACTTAGAGAGAGATCTCCCAGAACCAATTCCAACTTATGACGCTACATTAATGGAAACACCAAACGAAGCTACTGAAGATATGGAAGAGGACATTTTGACCAGTGAAATAGGGATTCAACAGAGATACAATGGTGCTGACAATGTTGTAGACGGGGAACAGGTTGATGCAGAAAACGACTTTTCCAATGATGATTCTATGCAAGATCTCACATATCTCCCAGAACAAATTCCAACCTATGATGCTGCAGTAATGGAAACACCAATCGAAGCTACTGAAGATAGTGACCGTGAAAGTGACAGTTACAGTGTATGTTGTGCGAGAAAACGAAGTGCAAATCCTGAAGAATGGAGACGAAATAAGGTCAAGAAACTTCGCAACTCTGGTAAGTCCTACCAGTCAAATAAAGGTACAATCATGCACGCTCGACAGATGAAAGAAGCTTGTTCTCAAACTTGTCGTTTAAAATGTTTTGAAAATTCTGTGGATATAAGAACGCATATTCATCGAAAATTTTGGGACCTGGGTAATATAAACTTACAAAGAGACTTTATATCACGACACACCAATGAAGTTAGACCTAAGTATCAAAATAAAATACCTGGAAGCAATCGCAAACATAACTTGCAATATAAATTTAGGATTAACAACAAGGACACTCAAGTATGCAAGACGTTTTTTCTCAATACTTTGGGAGTGAGTGATCGATACATTTACACCACATGGAAGAAAACTGATGATGCTGGTATCCTCGAAGATGATCGAAGAGGGAAGCATGTGGCTCATAAAAAATTTGATAAAGTTGCCTTGGAAAAAATACGTTAGCATATAAAGATGTTCCCGACCATCGAAAGTCACTATTTAAGGGCTCAAACTAGTAGAGTTTTTATTGATGGTAGCTTAACCATATCCGAAATGTATAGACTATACAAAGATAAGTGTATTTCTGACGGCGATATTTGTCTTAAAAAACATCACTATGAACGCATATTTAATTATGAATTTAACATTGGATTCTTTTCTCCTAAAAAAGATCAATGTTCAGAGTGTGAAGTGTATAAAAACTCTAATGAAGAGCAGAGAAAATCATTGCAGTACAACTACGACTTGCATATTAAAAACAAAAATCAAGCACGCGAATCAAAGAAACAAGATCTAGAATTAGCTAATGATGTAAATCAATATTCCGTTTGCGATTACGATCTTCAAGCTGTATTACAGACGCCATGCGGAGATGTATCAATGTTTTATTATAAGCGACGTTTAAATGTGTATAATTTCACATTATTTGATAACGTATCCAAACAAGGATACTGCTTTATGTGGAATGAGTCTGTAGCGAAACGAGGAAGTAATGAAATTGCAAGTTGTGTCTATTATTACATGACAAATCATGCAATAAGCAAAAATTTAATTGTTTTTAGCGACAACTGTGCCGGGCAGAACAAAAATAAATTTATCGCCTCTATGTATTTATATGTTGTTACTAATGTGAGCCATATAGAATCGATTACCCACAAGTTTTTAATAACAGGTCACACACAAAACGCTGGTGACAACATGCACTCATTAATAGAGCGACCAAAAAAATGCTGAAGAGCGGTCCAATTTATGTTCCAACTGAATGGGCAACTGTAGTGAAATGTAGCAAAAAAAGTGGTTCACCCTACAAAGTTCGGGAAATGAAAACAAAGGACTTCATTGATTTTAAACATGTTTCCTTTCTGTTGGGAAACAACTATAAAATTGACCAAAATAAAGAAAATGTGAAGTGGACAGATATAAATATTCTGCAATGTAGAAAAGATAGTCCGCACATAATTTTATTTAAGTACAACTATGATGACGAACTATGGAATTCTATTAATATAAAAAAATCATCGCGGACTACACATAATATACGTAAAGTGCTACTTAAACCTGCTTACAAAGAACAGCCAAAAATTCAAATGGCCAAAAAGAAAGATTTGGTATCCTTATGCCATTCGAGTATGATACCAGAAGCTTACCATATTTTTTATGAAAATATTTTGGCCCAAGATGATCAAGAAGAGGACAACAACTAACAGAAAGTGTGTCTACACCTTTAACAATTTTTCCGTGCAAAAGTGTTGTAACTTTAAAATTCCAATACTAAATGTGTAGTGATTAACAATTTTGTCCGTGCAAAACTGTTGTAACTTTTAAATTCCTAATTTTTTTTAGCATAAATATTATTTTGTTTAAATTTTTATTTTTAGTTAATGTAATATAGGCTATAAAGCATGTAAAATAATAATTAAATGTTAATTTTTCTTGAAACTTGTGTCTTATTTCACCGATATTAGCACGAAAATAAACAAAATCGTCTGTATCTCGAAACTTACTTATTCTGACTTACTGCAGTCTTGCACTGAGGGTGCGATATATATATATATATATATATATATATATATATATATATATATATATATATATATATATATATATATATGTATATATATATATATAATATATATATATATATATATATACAACAAAGTTTATTAGGGCTGCAGTCAGAAGTTTGGCTGGGATGTTACAGAAACACTCTTTTGACTCTTGGTCTAGCTTTCGGAATTGCTTAATTAATTAATTAATTATTTAAACAGTTTAATTAATTAATTTAAACCATTTAATTAATTAATTAATTAATTAAATAGTTTAATTAACTAATTAATTCCAGTAGATGTATATACAGCGTTCCTTCTGGACCGGAAGCGTACGTATCCTCATGTATCAAAGCCACGCCCCCCTCGTGACGTAGTAACGTGCCTCGTGTCTCAAGGTGGAACTAGCAACACTCCCAGTGACCAATGACAGCTTAGAATTTGAATAAACATCATAGAAATGGCGGTATAGCGATGAGGGAAAACGTTCTAACGTCACGAAGAGGGCGTTACCCTCTGGTCCACCACTGGTCAATAGCAAGACATGGGGGACGTTGCTATGCCATCATTGGCCGAGGGGCGTGGCCTTGAGACCCGAGGCACGTTCCTACGTCACGAAGGGGGCGTGGCTTTGATACATGAGGATACGTACGCTTGACAATCGACGTGTGACGTCACTTTCGGTCCAGAAGGAACGCTGTACATCTACTAATTCCTTTTTCAAGACACTGTTATTAGAAGAATGTGTAAATATTTACAATATATCACAAAATGTCAGTGCAACTTACTAGTCGTTGAGATTATTTATATAAAGCTATGACAACTCAAATATATAAAATATAACATATAAAATGATGGACAAAATACATTTTAAAATTTAGTTAAAGATAGTAAAACTTCATTTGTGACATATTTTAATGGTGTCTCTGATACACTCTTATTATGCTCTATATTATTATATTGTAATTAAAAATCGCAGAAATTGCAAAATATTTTTATGCGATGCACATTTTACAAACGAATATCGCTAGAATTGTGAACGTTGTTCGTTATAATCAACAAGGCCTCTCTAATGTGGAATCATAGAATGTATTACTCAGCTTTGAGCAGCTTATAAATCCTATATGGATGCCTTGGAAGACCTGGCTGATGACGAAACTATTCTCGAAAGTGAAGAAGTAGATATTACTTATGAAAAATATATGGATGTTTTATGTTTCTGAGAAGAAAAACTGGAAGCTAAACAGTCTTTTAAATTTTCCACACAGTCTTGGTTAAGTCTTCTTGTTTTTAAGTATTTAAAATCATGACAGATAAGTTATCCCAAAGCTTTTTAACACCATTGGTTGTTACAATCCAACACTTTTTTGATCGCGAACGACATGTTACATATTTTCCTGTTTTATCTAATATTTTCAGTTTATGTACCAAATCTATCATGGAATTTAGGTAATTGATCTCAAAATTAGTTCCCTCAAATATATTTTTAAATTAGGTAGGATTATTCTTATCAGTAGAATTTAATACATCAAACAAATAATTAAATTTTTCAATAATTTCTATTGTTCCCAATGCATCTGATCGAAAAATATCAATAGAAATATATGTATACATAGAACTTGCAACAGTGTCACTTAAAATTTGAGATGCTAGATTTACTAGCATTTTTTCAAAAGATGTAGGATTATATGGCAGTGTGTTAGTTTTGGTGCACACTTATAAAACTGCTTTTTATCTTCATAATAAAAAGTTTCTATAAATGACCAAGATGTTTTTTTGTCTACACTATCTTCGCGACATTTCAAAAAAGATATTAGTATGAGAGGGTCTTTGGAAAAGTTCCGGGTCGAAGCTGTCCCCCTAAGGCCGACCCGTTCTAGTTTTTCTGATAATTAGCTTCTTGATTTGCGTCGTACCCAAGGTGCTTACATAAACTTCGTACGTGTCATATTTCGCCACAATTCCAGCATCTTATGGTCTTCGTTTTCTTGTATGTAATACTTTTCATCATATTAACGAGCTGGTCAAGTTTATCTTCATCTCCTTTCTCTTTTACTGTACCTGCCAGAGGCTTGAGCAGCTGACTCGTATTCTAGGGCGGCGAATAAGACATCAACCAACGTCTTGTGACGAGTTAATCGCAGTGTTCTCTGCATTTCATGATCACGAAGACCATCAATAAATGTTATTCTTGAAGAGCCTCATCTCTCTTATGTCTTCAATTTTTAAGCTATGACTGATATACATGCTCCAAGTGTTCGTGGCCATATCGCATATTTAACCTCTTCTTAAGTTGTTCGAAATCATCGGTCTCCTCTACGGCTATGGTCTGAAGCACATCTAAGGCATCTCCTCGAAGAGCGATAGTCAGGTTTACAGCCTTTTCTTTTTCAGAACATCCATTTGCTCTTGCAGCTGATTCAAACTGTTTCATGTAGTTGTTCCATGACGATTTTCCGTCGAAAGTTGTGACTTTAACATAAACAGGACCTCAACTTCCTTCAAATTTCGGCCTTGTTTTAACTTACATTTCATCTCGTCTTCTTTTGTCTCTACTGTAATTGGATTGTTTCTTCTCTGTGCTGTCAATGTTTCCTCCATCTTACTTTCCATGTCTTTCCATATCATCTCATCGAAGGCCAACATATCGGCAGCAACTTGGTTTTTTAATGAAGACATTCTATTGTCGAGGGCAGAGATCTCAGAAGTGACTTTAGATATTTCCAAAGAGATGTTAGCAGAAACTTTGCTTTCTAGAGAAGAAATCTTGTTAAAAACTTTGTCTTCTAAAGAAGCGACGTCACCGGAAACTTTGTTCTCTTATAATGCGATGTCACCAGAAACTTAGGCTATATCAGAAGAAACTTTCGAAATCGACGAGATGACAGCAGGATGTTTGTCTTCAATACATAAGTTTCCGGGTCTAAACCCTCTTCCTGTAAAGCGTTCTTTAGTCGTTGGACTGAATCAGCCTTTTTCCGGTAGAAGCTAATTCTCTCTCCTCGAGATGTCTTCTTAAATTAGTAACTGTGAGTTCATAAAATCGTCGTCATTTTCACAATTTATTTTATATTTCACTCTGACACCAAATGTACTGTTTTATTAATCTAATTTATTGTCTTTATTTGTTATAAAAGACACTTTTACAATACTTACAAATTTATTAAAGTCTTTATTGGTACTATATCACACTAATTTATTCTTACATTTATTACAATTTATATTCGATACAATACTATTTTCGGGCTGAAAACTGTTTACAATAAAATTTCTATTTATACTAATCAACCGTTAGACTAGAATTCCGACGATCCTCTTCGTACAGCCTAGAAGATCACGTCAGGTCAACAGACCTGGTCTCCCTCAGCTGAAGACCAGCTGAGGGAGACCTGTTTGTCTAGAATTTCTGCCAGACCCGATCGGAATGCTGGTGTATGATCTGGAAAATACTTGAATGGAATAGAATTAGTAATAACATGTTTACAGTTTTATGAGTCATTATTTATCGTAACATTACCTTAAGTAAAAATTAAATTAAATTAATATTATACTGTTTTAAGTGTGATCTTATGATCTTGTTAGTTCTTGGCAAATACTTATTTTTTAAACTGTATTTAGTTTCAATTAATTGTTTATACAACCTAAGTATTTAATATCTAATGTATTCAGCTTCGTTACATGTTGACATTGACAACATTGACTGTTATATGTCTTTTTGAGGTAACACGTTTATATTGACTTTTTTGTATGGATGTTTGGTTTTTCATCTTTTTTTTTTAGATGAACTGATGATGCTTTCTGATACCCACCACTCTTCGAGTGATCCTTAATTTTTAATGGATTAACGGTCGTACTGCTTTTCTCGATATATATATATATATATATATATATATATATATATATATATATATATATATATATATATATATATATATATATATATATGCATGTCTTTAATAGAATGCGCAAACTCTTTTGAAATCGTGATATCAATATAAAGTTACGAATACGAATGCTGCGGTGTTATGTCTTTTCTACCCTGTTATATGGAGTTAAGGCTTGGACACTAAAACAGTTGACCATAAAAAACATCGAAGCTTTCGAGATGTGGTGCTATAGGCGCATTCTCAGAATATCATGGATGGACCGCGTCACTAACACGCAAGTACTCCAAACTTTAGACAAAAGATGCGAAATTCTAAATGAGATAAAAACTAGAAAGATGGAATACTTGGGGCACATTGTGAGAGGTGAAAAGTACGAACTTTTAAGAAACATCATGCAGGGCAAAATTAAGGGCAAAAGAAGTGTGGGAAGAAGAAAAATATCGTGGCTTCGTAATTTACGTGAATGGTTCGGGTGTAGTTCGATTGAACTTTTTAGGCGCGCTGCTAACAAAGTCGCAGTGGCCATGATGATTTCCAATCTCCGCTAGGAGTGGCACGAGAAGAAGAAGATATATGTATAAATATATGTATAAATATATATTGAAGACATTGAAAGGAGTACGACCGTCTAAATTTAAATACACAATGTGAGTGAGATTAGAATCTCTGTAAATGAGGATATCGGTCAAGGAGAAATAAAAAATGAAAAAACTATTTCAATCTTTTAATAGAAAACGTTTCGTTCAGTATTTCTACACTTCTTCAGTTCTAATGATTGTAAAGTCATATATAGATGTCAAATGCATATGTTGAGATGTTATAAAATACATTAAATCAATACAATATGGTAAAAAAATTACATTCAGAATTTTATTTAAAATTTATACAAACATTGAAAAGTTACAAAATGTCACAATATGTTAACAAGAACAGTATAATATATTACAACACAATATGTTAACAAGAACAGTATAATATAATACAACACTTCTATTCTATCACTGTTATAAAATATCTCGAAACATGAAGCCAGGAGAAAAAATACCTTGTTTTTATTGAGCTCGGTGAACAATTTGAAAAAACTATTTTTATTGAAAAAAGTATGGAAGTTAACTTTATTGTTAGATACACTCATTAGTATTAAAAATTGAATAATCCTGCAGGGTTGGAGATAATCCAAATTTAGGACCAAGAGCTAATAATTTAGCAACATTGGGAGGAAGTTTAATTTCAGTTAGGTTTCTTAACCATTTCTGTTGATATTTGATTTTAGAAAATGGGGTGATGCCTAGGTTGGCAATCTTTTTTTGGAGTATTTTAAGAGATTTGTTGAAGATAAATTGAAATTGTCTATGAAGTCTAAGGTCGAAATTGTGGACGATATGAGTAGGAAGGAAATTCCTGAGTTGGGCAGTAAGAGATTGGATTTGTTGAGTGACGGTTTTGAGATCAGGATTGATTTTGATATCATGATTATAACGCTAATTACTAGTTATAAGTAAATTAAGGGTTGTTATGTTTAAAATAAACCACTGTAAATTTTCATACAAAATAATTTATTGAACATTTAATTAATAGCTAATCTGACTACCTACTTATTTTTTAAAGTATTAGGTACTTTTTAAAGATCTTAGATGAGGACTGATATTAAAAAGATCTTATTAGATTATCTACGTTCTAGTAATAGATCTATTATCTCTGATGCAATTTAACTCATTTACTACTTTGTTCTATTTTCATTTTGTTTACCTGTTTTGTACTTGAGAGTACTGTAGAGTACTAAGGTTACCTATTTTAGTAAGGTTAGGGACTAAACTAATTTGGATAAGAGATCCTATAATCAAATAAAACAGAACCATAAGTCACCAAAATTGAACATCTTAACGCGTATTTCCCATTCCTTTAATACATTCTCAAGAACTATCTATTAATACCACTAATATAATTTTATTCAGGCGCACAGCTACAAAAAATTTTTAAAATCACCTCCTGAAACGTGACACAAGTTGTAACTTTTAGCCTTTTATGTTTTCGTATTCATGCAAATATTTTCTATCTCAATAAATAGTTTCTGAGTTATAGAGCTCCAAAATATCGGTTTTTAGTCCATTTTGCAAAATCATGAATTTGGAAACATACTGTCCCACACAATCAATATACGGCATCTGAATCTGAATAAACACGAATGTGGTATCTGAACGACATTTCTTAACGTTTTCATGTCAAAAACAAAGTGAGATGTCCTGTGTAGGATATCCACGTGGGATGTCCTATGTGGAGATCCCGATAGAATATCCCGAAACCTACGTGTCCAAATTGATTATCATGAAAAAATGGACTAAAAACCTATATTTTGAAGCTTTATAACTCAAAAACAATTGATTTTTAAGTCTTGTGGAAATAAGAACTTTTGATCAGCACGATAAAGACATCCTCTGCAAAGTTTATCAATTTAACTGAAACCACCTTTACACAAGTAAATCAGTTTGAACGTTTTTGAAACTGTATTATAGGTACTTTCTGTTATTGTTCTGTATTAGATTTCATTATTTTTCATGCGAAATCACACACTGAAGTTAGTTGCATGTATTTTCTAAAGCTACCTCTCTGCATAATATATATATATATATATATATATATATATATATATATATATATATATATATATATATATATATACACTTCATCTAATTTATATAACGATGCACGTCATCGGCGTCATAGCCTGTGGCGTCACATGATACCAACACAAAATATTTAGGGTGTAGGTGTGTTCTTTTTTAGAACCACTTTACCGAGTACACTGACATTACAGCCACTAGACATATTTTATTATATACGCGTAGAAATCATATTTAAAAATTTCTATTAATGTTAACTTGAAGAAATACACAATAATATGTTTCATTTAATTTGTATAAATGCATTATAAAGCGTTTTTATCAAGAACATTTGTTCGGAACACACTGTAACTGTACTCTGTAACTGTAATCGAACGAAGGTAAAATTTTGGCATAAATTGGTAACACTTATTTGACAGTTGCGGTATTGACACTTTTTGTACTTCATCATTTTGAATTTTAAAATGAATATCTCTTGTTTTATATTTTTAACTATCTAATAAAATCTGTTTTTTTTAGAACAAAATTAGTGTGTTTTATTTCAAAAATGTCACGTAAGAATTTAAATTGTCGTTGTAAAGAGATGGTAATACTTTTGCAATAATTATGTAATCTATTTGATTTAAAATGGAGTCAGGATTTTTTTATACTTTGGCAACTATGTCAACTTCGATCTCTGACGTAGATAATGACGTAAGTCGTTATCTAAATTAGATGAAGTATATATATATATATATATATATATATATATATATATATATATATATATATGTATATATATATATATATATATATATATATATATATCTATATATATATATATATATCATAAACCCATTTAGCCTAAGGTGTCGGGTGTAATGTCTTCGGTTAGTTGCATGTACAATTTTTCTCCATTGCTTCTTATTCTTTGCTTGGTTTCTGGCTTCTTTCTTGCTGATTCCTCGTGTCTCTAGGATTGAGGTCTTCATTGGCCTGCCCCTTGGTCTCTTGGTTTGTCTTCTGGCTTCCCATACTTTTTTAACTGGTCTTTCTTGATTCATTCTAACCATGTGTCCGTACCATCTTAGTTGGGCTTCTTCAATTTTCTTAATAATTGGTTGGACGTTAAGATGTTCTCTGACTGCCTTATTTCCAATCCTGGCTAACCTGGTTATACCCATTATTCTTCTAAGAAACCTCATTTCTATGCTTTGTATTTTCGAATTAAATTTACCGGTAAACGTCCGACTTTTACTACCAAAAGTTAAAATCGGCACAAACATTGTCTTGTATATGGTCACTTTGGCTTTTTGGATACTTCCTTTTTTGACAGAAACGCACTTTTAATTGCGTGGTACATCCGAGCAGCACTTTCTATTATGGAACTTACTTCAGTTTCTTCAGTTCCTCTGTTCTCTATTTGTACTCCCAAGTATTTGTAAGTATCGACTTGTTCAAGTGTATTTCCGTTAAGTGTTATCTTCGTTTATTTTCTATTTTTTCCACATACCATTACTTTCGTCTTCTCATTATCGATCCTCAAACTTCGTTTAATTAGTGCAGCGTTCCATACTTGTAAATTTCGATTGAGTGCTTCTTCATTTATCCCAAATATCACTAGATCGTCTACGTGTGCACACTCTGAGATCCACACTGCATATAGATTTCTATGTCCGGCATATAATTTTAATGTTTCTGCTCTAGTTTCTTTAATTATGTCATCTAAGACAATGTTAAACAGTATGGAGCCTAGGACTCCTTAACGTAGACCCTCATTTACTGTGAACTCTTCGGATTCTATATTATCGGTTCTGATTATGTTCCTTGTATGTCGATATATACTTATAACGGCTTACCTGAGTTTAATTTTCACACCTTTCTTTTTTAAACATATGTCAATCACCTTCCTTGGAGTACTATCAAATGCCTTTTCTAAGTCTATAAAGGCTTTGTATAACTCAGTGCTTGAGTTCCGTGCGTTTTGTATTAGTTTCTTGATAGTAAAAATGTGATCTTGGATACTTCTGCCTTTTCTAAATCGACTCTGTGATTGTTCCATTTTAGAATCGACTTCTTGTAAAAGACGTTTTTGTAGTATTCTCTCATATACTTTGGATGGGATGCTCAGTAGTGTTATTCCTCTGTAGTTACTACATTTGCGTCTCTCTCCCTTTTTGAAAATGGGTAGAATAACTCCCATTTCCCAATCTTTTGGTATTTGGCTCTCATTCCATGCCCTATAAGATACTTTTGTTAGCAGTTCAATGCCCTTGACACCCATGTTTTTAAGCATTTTTGCTGTGATTTTATCAGATCCAGCCGTCTTAACTTTCTTAAGCTTTTGTATGATTTCTTTTGTTTCTGCTATAGTTGTTTCATCTTGAATTTGGTCTTCTTGCTCTACCTCTTCTGGTTCTTCTGTCATAATGTCTACATCGTTTTGGATATTCAGTAGATCCTCGAAATATTGCCTCCATCTATCTAGGATGTGCTCATTGTCATGAAGTAGGTGTCCTTCTTTGTCACTTATTTGCTTTGGTGTTTATGGAGCCTTTTAGGTTTTTAAATTCTTCAGGGTTTTAAAGAATAACTTTTCGTTAGAGTGGTAGTCTTCTTCCATCTTCCGAATTCTTCCTAACTTTTCCGTTTCGCTGCTAGTACCATATCTTTGACTTTGATGCTTTGCAGTTTATATATTTGGTAGTTGTCTGCAGTTCCATTCCTTAAATAATTTTTCCAAGCTATCTACTAGGACTTCACTTCTGCTTTTATTTCATTGTTTCGCCAGTTTGAACACTTTTTGCTTCTGTTATTTCTTGTTATTCCGCATGCTTGTTTACCACCGTTTAGGAGTGCTTCTTTCAGTATTTGCCAATTTTGGTCTAAGTCACAGCGTACTCTGTTAGGTAGTTTTTAACGTAGTTTTCAAACTTGTTTGCTGTCTCCTTTTCCGCTAGCTTATGTGACCTGATTACTTCGATAGTGGGTGTATCATGAGCTTTACTTGTTTTCTTGGTTTTTTTCGTTATTGATTCTTGTCGCGTCCTTTATGAAAAACAAAATAGGGATACTAAATGACAAAAATTAATTGATCAGTAGTTAGTTTTATTGCGCTGACCCGACCAGTCAGCAATCTTACACTTTTGGCCAAGAAATGCATAAGATGAAACGATTGATGAAACTAGAGCGAATTAGTTTTATAATTTCTTTACTAATATTATTAAAAGTAGAAGTGCCATATTTAAACCAAACAAGAAATGCTGATGACGCAAATTTGTAAATAGTAACCAATAAATGACATTAAAATTTCAAAAATAAACGTTTAAACCTTTTTTTAAATCAGTTTCATTTTGTTAATAAACTGCAGGTAACCATTTTGTAATTAAGTTAGAATTAATATTGGCTGTGCGAATATTTGCTAGGTTGTCAGTAACTTTCAGCAACTTCCAGTCGATGTCAAAAAATGTTACCAGCATAGCACAAAATGAATTATTAAATTAACTATTAGTTAGGACTGAGTTAGTTGTTTTAAAATGTATAATAAAAATATCCAGTTGATTAATATATTGAATTAAGTATGATATAATTAGTTTGATCACTATCTTTTTCGTTCAAATATATAAAATTGTATTTTATTTAATTATAAGAAAACATGAATGTTTAAGAAAGTTTTTTACAATTTTGTTGTATTATGTATATAAACTGTTGTGAAATTGAGAAGAAAAAAAATCCAAAGGCTAAAATTGGGCCTAATAGGTTACTAATATATTTTGATTTTATATTCACATTCTTATACCGTATTTTCTACTTTTTCAGAGTAATCGAAGTCAACCTGCAATAGGACTAAAACATACTCCAAAATCAAGGGTAAGTGATTCTTTAAAACATAAACGGTACTAAAATGTTTCATAGTGAAAATAAACTTTTGTTATTAAATACAACTCAGTTTTATTTATTCAAGGTTAAAATATTTTTTTATATCATTTAGATAGTCAACATAGCTATTATTATCGATGTTAGTGCCTACATTAGTATAAATATAAATGTAAATAAAATGTATTAAATTTTAGAAAAGTAATGTACTTATCTAAAAAGATAAACGAATGATAGAATAATGTAGTTTTTTACGTAACTTTTGTAACCTGTGCTGTAAGGGTTATCAAAATTTGTCAATGGAAGGATTACTTAAAATTAATTAAAAAGACGGGAGGGTTAATTAAAAAATATACAAAAGTTGTTAAAACCTAATAAAAAATAAATATTTTATAAACAAATGATTATAACCTTTTTTTACACAACAGGCCGTTAAGGCCTAGGGCATTTTATTTACAACATAATCCTAATATTAACTAATAAACTTTAACTTAAATATGTATATATAACATTCTTAACTTCTCTGATGGAACTGGTGTATAATATTTCTCAATTCGCTTCTATTTTGTGCTTTTATTTTCCAGTCCCTCACCTTCACGTGTTTAAGGTCTTCCTCCGCTTTACTAATCCACCTCGTTCTGGATCTACCTCTTATTTTGGGGCCGTAACTTTTTACGTAACTTTTGTAACCTGTGCTGTAAGGGTTATCAAAATTTCTCAATGGAAGGATTACGTAAAATTAATTAAAAAGACAGAAGGGTTAATTAAAAAATATACAAAAGTTGTTAAACGCTAATAAAAAATAAATATTTTATAAACAAATGATTATAACCTATAAGTAATAAAAGTTTTTATTTGCGCAGCTTTCTTCAAAATACCGGAACAAAATATTGAATAATTCAAAAAATAGATAGGCTATTGATTAATATGATTATAAATGATTACAGCTGATACTCATTTTAGCCTCTGAAACTACGTACGTACCAAATAAATAAGTAAAATACACAGACCGTAATTAAAATCATAAGTAAAATGCATACATATTCACAGATCGTAATCAGAACACATACGAATCCTCCCTATATCAACAAACCACTATATAAAGCCAACAAAAAAAACTTTTTATTTCTAGTACTAAGTTTAAAGACATGGTTTTTTATTTGTTTGTGTTAACAAATGCATTATGGGTAATAACAGTTGGCCAATCCCCAAATGATGTATTTTTTTATAGTTAATTTGATATAAACAATTTTTTAGGTAATTTTTATAGTAAAAAATTTTGATTTCACAAATTTTCGATATTGACAAATTTGTGCACACCTTTGGACACTAAGACCTTGATTCCGCGTTTTATATCTAGGTGTGGATTCTGAATTCTTATGTTTCCCTTATTCATTTTTTTTCATTGCAGAATTTCTACGTACCAAAGGAAAATAAATAAAAGTTAATATTTATGCGTTGGAGAACATGTCAGAAATATTCCCATTTAGGAAGCATTATATCCTGTGAATAAACGTACAGATATGTATAGAGTAAAATATCGAGAGGTAAAGCGACAATCCAAAGACTTTAATTCAATATTTTGGTCGAAAAAATTAGACTGGAAACCAAATTATCAATATACAGGTCCATTGTTGGAGTTTTTTTTAACTTTTGAAACTCTGAAGTTAGATTTGTTGTTTATCATCTTTTTTGGAGTACCTAACTCCAGTACCTAGTTTTGTATTGGTTTCTTTTGGACTGAGGTGGAAACGTTCTAAACGGACTAGGGGAGATGTCCCTAGTACTGTTGGACTCGAGCCGGAAGGGACACATGCTAACGCACGCTACCCAGTGTAGGGCCTCGTGCCCCGCATGCCCCCCTGGCCGGTCGCCTACCAACTAAAACCACCCCTTCTTCGACCCAGGATACCCCCGGACGAGTTCCTTAGAGAACGAAAAATGGGGGTATCCTGCGCTGTCTGGGCGGAATGTGCTAGGACTATGCCAAAATTGTCGTACTATTTTCCTATGCTGCTATCCTGATAACGGGTAGCAGATAGGGAAGGTTCGGTTTCCTTACGGGCGAGGAAGATGTAATATAATACTTGTCATTGTTAACCGGGAGTAGTGATGGTGTACACAGACTAATGCGAGAGAGAAAAAGAAAAAAGGAAATATAGTAGGGTACGTGCTTAATGGCTCGTAGGGCCATTTTTTTTTAGAAATTTTATTATTAATACATAGCCCAGTTTATGCGTTGTCAGGTACTTAGGTTATTATGTTACGCGGCGGTTTTCGAAGCTGGCGCAGCACGTGCCGATAAAGTGTAAGTTGGGGGAAGACACCTCCCTCACCTTTCTTGTTCAGCTCTTTCTATCATGGTCTTTCGTTTCATTATCTTTGTGATGTGGTCTATTATGTACTCAAAATTCTGTTTATTAAGTATCGCGATCTGCTTTATGTTATTAGGCGTTATCGCTCCTAGCCTGTTCAGCAGCCTATTTTGTTCGAGTGCGAAGACATTACATCGGAAAATGCAATGCTCCGCGTCATCCCTTACGTCGCATGTTGAGCACCTATCATCGTTGGATTTTTTGATAGTATGTGTGTAAGACCTGAAAGATCCATGTCGAGTCAAAAACTGTGTAAAGTAGTAGTTCACTCGTTTAAACTTACATTGGTACCACGCCACCACATCAGGGATGAGCGTTTTGGTCCATTTAGCTTTCGTCGTCTGTGCCTCCCATTCCGTTTGCCATTCTGTAAGCATTTGTTCCCTTATGGTAGCTCTAGTCTGTGGGATGTGGCCGTTTTGGTTTTTATAGAGCAACTGCCGCTCTCTGGCCAGAAGGTGAATGGGGAGTGTACCCGAGATTGTATGTAGGGTCATCGTGGACGTGGTTCTGTACGCGCTCGTGACCTTAAGAAGGGGTTTTCTCTGCGCTCTTGTTAACATATCCTTATACTTTTTATATCTAAGGACATCGATCCAGACGGGGGTTCCATATAGAAGGGTCGACTGCACAATGTGTAGGTAAAGTCTTCTCTTATTGCTGCTTGGTCCTCCTAAGTTTGATATTATTCGCTGGATGGCTGCTGTCTGTGCTTCCGCCTTCTTGGTCAATCTTAAAAGATGGCTTGAGAAACGCAAGCCTCTGTCCAAATCTATACCTAAATATTTAGCACAGTTGGTTGCTTTAAGCTCATTGCTACCTATCCGGAAGATCAATTCCGGTCCATCTCTCGGGGCTTTAAGGATGACTGCTTCGGTCTTTCCACCCGACAATTCTAAGTCATTATTCTTCATCCACCTATTTACTTTATCAAAGCAGTTGTTTACTGCATCGACAACTTCCAAATAATTGTCACCCGTTGTTAAAATGGCTAGATCGTCAGCATAGGCTATTGCCATGCTATTTCTACCGTAGTCTATGTCCAGTACCCCATTATATAGCACATTCCATAACGTCGGGCCTAGTACAGATCCTCGTGGTACACCGACTGTCAGACTGATTTCTACATTTTTTGCCACAATTAGGTGTCTATCACTTAGATATCTTTTTATGATATTTACCAGGTATGCCGACACCTCGGCGATCTCTAGTCTATTCATGATCTGAGCCCAGTTTGCGGAATTAAACGCGTTCTTCACATCAAACATTGTTAAGACAGCATCTTCTTCTTGTGTTTTTTACGGTGTCTGTAATATGTTTGACCGCATCTATCGCCGACCTTGATTTCCTAAATCCGTACTGCCTAGTCGAGATGATGTCTTTTTCACTCAACTCCTCTTCGAGGCGATTTTTAATAATGTTTTCATATAGTTTCCCCATGCAGTCTAAGAGACAAATCGATCTATAAGAGTTGGCTTCGTCCGGATCTTTGCCGGGTTTCGGTATGAGTGTCAGTCTCGCACGTTTGAGGTCTTCGGGAAACTCTTGTCTCACAAGCAGCTGATTAAAAATACCTATTACCGTTTCTGGTATTAGCATTGTGATTAATTTGATCGCCTCTGGTGGCACACGATCTGGTCCAGGGGATTTACCTATCTTAATGGACTCTGCGGCTCTGGTGAATTCTGCAGTACTAATGCCTGCCGGACAGATCTGTTCATTCTGTATGAAAGGTGTAATGTGTTTTGTGAGAAAGAGGGTACACACAATTTCCCGTCTTTTATCGTAGCACAAATCGTACGGGGTCTCGGATCTCAGCGTTTTTGTGGCTATTTTGTACGCTTGGCCCCATACATCGTTTTCCAGCGCCTCGCACAGGTTCTTCCAACAGGTACGCTTGGCTCTTTTTATCATTTTATTTAATTCTTGTTTGGCGCTTTTGTATTCCTCCTTGGTCTGCTGAGTCCTCTCTCTTTGTGCGATCCGCCTGATTCTCAGGCATTCTGCCCGTTTTAGTTGTATTTCGTCGTTCCACCAGTACGGTACGGTATATGTGACATATTTGCTCTTACTGCTTAGTCTGTGTGCTCTAATGATCGCGTTTCTAAAGGTGGGAAAATCAGTAGCTTCTTCTTGTAAGTTTCTTATATTTTCAGTAAATTTTACTTTATTGAAAACGAGTGTCCTTCTGCCATTTCCTGGTGTGACCTTAGTGCCAATCTCGAAGGTGATGTATTTGTGAAAAGTGAAAATATTATCCTCTAATACATCCCAGTTGTTTATTTTGTTGGCGTAATGATTTGATACTAGGGTAACGTCTATATGACTCCGTGATACTCCTCTTTCAAAAGTATGTTTACCATTATTCAACACTACTAAATCGGCCGTAGAAATCCATTCATTCCATATTTCCCCTTTACTGTCATTCCGTGGGGACCCCCAAAGAATGGATTTGGCGTTTATATCACCAACGATTATAAAGTGTTTCTCTGTAAGTGACGCCTCAATGATATTGTCTACCTTCTCTCGGTATAGTGTAATGTTAATGTTAGGTGAGATATAACAGGCTATTATTGATACGTCGTTCATGTTTACCTTAACGAAACCTTCTTTCTTCGTTATCTTTACGTTTGTTCATTAAGTAGATGGCAACATCTGACCGTGTATCGGTAACCCAACCAAATTTCTTAACGATATTCACATTTAGTTCGGGGACTATTATAAGATCTGCATTTATTGCTAAGGCTTTAGCGTAAATCAGGTCGTGCGCCACCTTGGCCCTACCGATGTTCACTTGCAGGATCTTAAGTGTCTTCAACCTGTTCGAAGCCATTTTGGAGTATATACCGCTAGCCGTTTAGGTCACTTGGTGAGGGATGTTTCTTTAACCTATCCGCACAGGTCAATGACCGCGCTCGCCTGAGGGGTTGGAGAGGTAGGGGCAATTGGGTCCCTATCCGAGGGGGGAGGAGGGAGGGAGTTCGAACGCGAGCGCGAGGAGACCTTAACACGCGTGAGTTCTTTCGCCGTGTCCTCGCATAATGAGTTAAATTCCTCCATTAACGAGGAGAAAGCCGCGCCGTTAAATACATCATCGTCCATTTTTCCCCGCTCGTCTCCAGAGGTGGATGGTTCTTCCTGAACGACTTCCGTATTATGTATTTTGCTAGGTGCAGCATGCTGCGCCTGTAATAAGGGGGCCTCCGTACCCCTATTCTGGGAACCGAGCTTCGCCCTCTGCAGAGCCTCCCTGAAGGACCCGCATTTCTCGCTTCCAATGCGGTGCTGCTCATTGCAGACCACATAGTGCTCCTCCTCTTTGCATTGCTCAAAGGTATGTCCTCCTTTTCCGCATCTGTGGCACATACCGCTACGGTCCGGGCCGGTACATATGGTCGCTTCATGCTGATACGACCAGCATCTCTGACACCTTTTGACGACGTACCTTCTTTCCACTTCACATCGTACCAGACCCACCTTTAAATATCCCAGATCTAAAATCTTCTTAGCCGCTTGTGCCGTGAGGATGACAGTTGCAGCCTTAGTATAATTTCTCATTGGCCTAATTTGCTTTACAGAGAAGCTCGGCTCCCATCTACCAATCTCACGCTGAATGGCCGTCTTAATGTGTTCTTCCTCAACATTAGCGGTAATACCTCTAACATGTATAATCACGTTTCTTTCATTGCCTACTAATTTCGCGGTAAGCCCATTCTCAGTTTTCGTGATGGCCTATCTGATTTTCGTGGCCGCTCCCTGGTCTTTATCTATCGTGATGAGTAGATTTCCGTCGCGAGTGCTGCGCATGCTGCGGATAGACTCTTTAGCCTCTGAGTCCCGACGGCTTTCTAGACTCCCTCCAACAGTTGGGAGTAGGTAGAGTTACTCTTAGAAACGATAAAACCGTACGTTAGTCGTTCTCGTCGCGTGGCCGTCGTAAATATCTGAACAGTCGTGCCTCGGGTCTGTGCAAAGATAATCTCCGCCATTTTGCGAAGTTCCACTACTGGCATATAGCTCACGTGGTGTAATGCCACGGAGTCCTCCGGCGAGGCCTCATCCCTGACACGCTCAAGTGCATGCCAGAGTTCCTCCGCCGACTTAGGTCTTATTTTAATGACCATTTCTTTCTTGGTGCACTTCTCCATCCCTCTTCTTATTGATGTGGTGTTCTCAATAACCTCGAAGTCCCCTTCCAGGGTAGGAAGATCAGGGTATCTGTCCCTATAGAGTCTCTGTACCGATAATGTCATCTGTGGGTCGTTTGGCTCCAGGGCCACCACCTTTATGGAGCATTTCGTCTGTAGAGGGTTCATAATCTCCACCGTGGTCTTCTTATAAACACTTTCGGGCCAGTCGTACCTCACGTGCCTCTGGAAATCCGCAAAGGTGCTGACTCCTTCGAGGCTCGTTACTCTCACCGCTGCCGGCGGGCCATGCCACGCGTCAGTCTGTGTCCCACATTCAACTGTGGCGGGTGTTACTCTTGTGTCCGTGTGATCGACCATGTCCACTTGCGTGTCCATGTCGACCGTCATCCACTCCACCGGTTCTGTTGAGTTTCTCTGGAGCCAGCTGTTGTAGTGCTCCATCTTTTGGAGCGCGTGTCTCTTAATAATCTGCCTATGGGTTTCTTTAATTGGTTTGGCAGTATTGGGGTACTCTTGAATGAGGCTGGTGAGCCGCCCCAGTTGTTTCCCTAGGTCTTCGAGGTATTCGATCAACTCGGTTGCCTCGCTAGTCTTCGTAGTTGGCCTTTCTTTTCAGTGTATCCGAGTCAGGAAGGGAATTTATCCTCCTCCTGGCCTGGTCCGGTCTTCCCGATTTACCGCTCGGGTCGCCCGCGGTTTTTGTAAAATAGTTTGCTAACATTTTGTTTCCACGAGTAGCTAGGGAAATATTTCTTCGCCACCACAGAGCCCCGTGTGTGGTGGTAATGCTACGTACAACGGAGATTCGCCAGGTGCCCCGAGGGAACCGTTCGTAGCCAACTGTCGTGTGGTCATTCATCGTTCGGCACGGTTTCTAACACCTTAGATTCCGGGTTTTTTCCCGCTGGTTTACTCCATCGGATTTTGATCAGGTTTTCTCCTGCGGGGTGAGGAGTAGAAAGGGTCAGAAGGTGGAAGGCGTCGCAATTGGGAATTATTGCGGCGCCTTGTAGCGTCCGGTGGCGAAGTCCGGTGGCCACCCGGTGCAACGCCCCCGGACGCTGGACTGTTCTTAGTTTCAGAGAGTAATACTAGGGACCAAGACTAGTTACTCGGCCCTCCCATTGACGTCGAGGTAAAAAACACAGTCCAGGGAGGGAGTTTTGTATTGGTTGGAGTTTAAAGGTTTAGGCTGTTCTCGTAATCTAAGGCTCTAACCAATCTGTGGTCACTTCCAGTATAAAATTTATTTAGTACTGACACCTAAGTGTATAATGTTTTGTTATTTATTAAAGACTCTGTAGTCTATCTCGTTTTTAGGTTTCTTACCTAAGCTGATCCAGGTCCATTACGTTGTTTAGATTTATTAAAGCAAGGATTGGAGAAAGATTGGATATATTCTCTTTGGTCATCTTTGGTCATTTATCTTTTCGGCATGACCATACCATTTCAGCCTTTTTCTTTTTGTAGTTTCCATATCCACGTAGTCAATTCAAAGGAGGAACTTTTTCGGTTTTTTCGGTCATACAAATATTTGTCTAAATTTTTACAACCCTTCTCCCCATCTGGAAGTGCTATTCTGGTAACAATGTAGTTTCTTTTTGGTTCTGCTAAAGAACAGCTCCTATGGCAGTGCTAATAGTATCCGTATCTAAAATGAATTTTCCTCCTTGTTCTCTTGTCTTTGGGCCTGAAGAGCTCTTGATATCCTTGTCACTTTTTGGCCAGCTTTGTTAAAACAAATATTAGCATATTAGCAAATCCTTTGACAAATCATCGCTAATATGTGCATAAGCCAAGGTTGCTTCTAATTTCGTGTATTACTCGAATTACTTTAACTTTCTCAAAGTATCTCATAACTTGATGCAGTCTCAGTATCTAACTTCTCGTCAAAACATTTGCCAATTATTTGCGCACAATTTTAAACTAGCTGTACGCAATCTTTGGGAACACTTCCCTCAAATTCTTGGAATGCTTGTTAAATAATCTTTCTAATGTCCGCTGCTGGACATAGGCCTCCCTTAAAATTCTCCATTCTTTGCGATTTTGTGCTCTTTGTTGACCATTTTTGGTGATACGCCTGATGGCGTCAGCCCAACGTGTAAGTGGTCTTCCTCTACTACGTTTGTCTGCTTTTGGCCTCAATTACCACAATTATGTTATCAAAATAAACCGAAAATGTTTGCCGTTACACATACCAAAAGCCATAAATTGTTAAACAAAAACCTGATCCTATCTAGAATGCAGTTTTCTCTTGATCATTTATATTATTTATCAATATCCACTATTTACGTCGAACATACAGAAATAAATAAAACTTGTTCAAAATCATCTGTTCTATGCAAAGGATGATCCTTTTTCTTTACCAGGGCTACAAGTGAGATCAACAGACTATTCAATGGTTCAGTGACTCCTTTTTTGGCTGATTGGCTGGGCATCCAAAATAACAAACATTAATTAGAAGTTGTTTAATACAACGTATATGTTTAACGAGACTGTATTCTAGATATACTTTTTCTAATAAGAAGTTATAAACTATATGGATTCTACCAGGAGTATTTTTTCGTAAAATATTCAAAATAGAAAGTGTAAATATTATTTTTACTCAGTGTTTATTCGAATAAAAATGTTTCTTGTAAACACGTTTGATAAATTCGCAAGGGCCTAATAAAGATTACTACTATTATTAGTAACTTTTATTCATAATTTAACTAGCTCTTTCAGTTTGATTTATGTTTGATTTATGAATGAATACAAAAAGCAGGCGTTTCCTGCCTTTCTTTATTTTGATATCATTAGTTTAGAATAAAATGATCACAAATGATTTATATAATTAGATAAGATATAACTACAACAAGAGTTAATATAAATAAATCAAACACAACTAAAAAACAAAAAAGCGGTTTACCACAAACGAACTTTACCACAACTTTTATAATTACACACCTTTCCTCGTTTGTAGGTTCTGCGGAATAGGGTAAATATTCTAGGAAATTGTGTCCATTTTTAATATTATGTTACTATAACCAGAGAACATACGAACATGCGTTCGTAGTTCTCTGCTATAACTACTATTATATTTATATTATGTTATACACAACCCTTATTCAAACATAACGTACTAAAGTAAGGTTGATCCTGGACCAACACTGCACTTGACTGCACTATCCATGCAATGTGAACGGAAGAAATGCTATATACGCTATTGCCAAGTTTACTAAAATTTAGTTATATTTGTATTTATTTATATATATTTATTTATATACACTTGAGTGCAAATAATCGATTCAAAATTATTTTGCGGAATTACTACTACTGTTTTAATCTAAAAAGTATACATTTAAAACTTATTAGTGTACAATCATTAACCTCATTATTGAGTTTTAAAAAAGTTTTGTTTTTTGGTGAATCGGATGACGTATTACAAATAAATAATGCAATACGTAGAGAGGGAGTCAGAATTTGACTCATTGAAATCGACAAACACCGACTTAACGCGTTAGATTAACATCATACGCCTCAATTTGCATAACAATTCACTATTACATCAGTCACTGAAGTTCGCAACTGCATTACAAATGGATACCACATCCGTCAAAGCCGCTTAAGCAGTAGCATATTTGAATAAAGGCCTGAGCCAGAGGACCGTGCCAAATTGACTAAATTTAAGCCAATCTGCTATGTCCCGAGTGTATTGTCGGTACCAAGATGCTGGTGATTATGTCCGCCGACAAGGACGAGACCGTAAACGAATAACAACGGAGAGCGATGATTGATTTCTTATATAGAAATTGCTGAAAAATCGACATTTGACTGGTAGTAATCTCAAAGAAGAGCTTAGAGAGGTCCGAGGTACGGTTACCAGCACTTGGACAGTCAAAAGGAGACTGAAGGTAGCGAGCTTAACGCCAAAATGGGCAGCTACGGGTCTCAAATTACCTGCAGGCCAGAAACAAAGGTGATTAAAATTTGTTCGGGGACATCTGGATTGGAACGACTATCAATGGAGTCAGGTATTATTCTCCGACGAAAATAGGATTTGCCTACATGGCAACGACAAAAGGCTTTAAGTCTAAAGAAGGCTAGGAGAGCGATTTGCTCAATGTTGTATATGAGAAATTGTGTCATATGGAGGCTGTTCTGGTGTGTTTTGGGCAGGGATTTCCATAGATGGGTTTCCATAGAGTCGGTTTTCGTGCCTGGTGAAGGACATGGAGGAGGTTTAACGGCGAATCATTGCATCAGAGTCATTTTGGTGGAACATGTGGTTTTAAACGCATGATTTATTTATGATGCCTTTAGTTTAATGCACCATAATGCACGATTCCATACCACATGAGTCACCATCACCTATCTGACTGAGATCGGTATACCTACAATAAATTGGCCTGCCTTGAGCCCGGACATAAATCCAATAGAGCATGTTTGTTCATATACATACACATACATATAAACCTACAGGTGAGGACACGATTACCTAATTTCCATATATCTAAGGTTCACACTGATATTAAGTTTATTATTCTCAAACTAATAATGTCACTACTTTCCTTGATGATCACCTTCCTGTCAATTTGTTGGACACTTTTGAGTCATCTTTACATAAGAAATTTAATTTTATATATCATAAATCCATGGCACACCTTCGCAAGAAATTAAATAATTTAGACAACCCCCAATTTAAAAAAATTAAATTTAATCATAAGTGGATTAAAAACTTATCGAATATTGAGGTTCCTCAGGACATACTCAAGTTGTTATCCTTGGGTCCCAAATGTGACTTACAGCCATCCTTCAGAGATTACTCTGTTAGTAGAATCTTAGCAGATGTGGAAAATATTTTGTCACATGCTGATAATTACGACCTTTTATCTCTTAGGTCTTCTTTCAACAATATTCTGTTAAATTTCACTAATCGCCCTAGACAACCCATATCTGAGTTAGACAAGATTTACAGGGAGACGGTATCGTTTTTAAAAACCCACCCCAATCTTCTCGTTCTTACTAGTGATAAAAGCAATGCCACTGTTCTCATGGAGAAAGATCAATATCTCAGTCACAGTCAATCATTGTTAGATGATGATAGATATTACCAACCCCTCTCTACCAACCCTTGCTCTAAATTCACTAATAAAATAAATAAATTCATAACTCACTTAAAAAACTTAAAGATCATAGATCAACCACTTTTTTACATAATTATGATGGATATGTGTCATATCCACCAATCATATTACCATCCATCAATATATATTGTGTCATCCATTAATTCACCTAATATTAATATTTCAAAATTTTTAACTGACATCTTATCAAAATCTTATAATTATAACAACAACTTTAATATTGTTGATTCTTTTCACTTTAGTGAATTTATTAATAACTTTGAACTTCCTCAGGGTTACATTTTAGTGAGTTTTGATGTGATATTTCTTTCCAGTTTTATGACGTCCTTAAGAAATCATTGGAATTCCATCTAACCTAACTGTCCTGTTTCCTGGGATGTATTTGCAGAACTGTTGCAATTAGTATTTGACACTAATTTTTTGGTCTTTGGTGACAAATATTATCTTCAAATTTTTGGCACATATATGGGTTCCTCAATCTCTCCCATCCTAGTAAATTTTGTACTAGATGATTTAGTATCTGACCATTTGGGTCTTTTAGATTTCCAAATCAATTTTATTAAACGGTATGTTGACGACTTATGATTAGCTTTACCCCCAGACAAGATAGAGGCCACCTTGTCTTTGTTCAATGAGTTTGATCCTCATTTACAGTTCACTGTTGAACTTGAAGACCCCATCACAAATAGCATTCCCTCTTAGACATGCGTGTCATTAGAATGGGAGATAACACCTTAACCACAAGTTGGTATAGGAAACCGATGGCCTCTAATAGGTTTCTAAACTATCATTCTTGTCATCCTTTCAAATATAAATTAAACCTAATTAAAGCTTTAAGCTGTAGGCTAAATAGACTAACACATCCTATTCCTATCCATCTTCTCTCATTAATAAATACCTTTATGTACAAAGCTATGGTTCCTATTTGTGTTTTTTTAAAACTTTTTTTACATAATTTTTATATAGGTACATGTACAACTACCACATGTTCTTATGCTGTGCTAAGTTTGAGAAAATTGTTAACTATACTTAGTTCAATTTATTGTTTATACAACATAATCTTTTAATGTACATTGTCATAAGCTTCTTTACAATTTTAATATCATTGACTGCTATATGTCTTTTTGGGGTAACACGCTTAATAACTTTTCTTTGTATGGTTTTTCATATTTTTCTTTTTAGATGAACTGATGATGCTTTCTGATTAGAAAGCGAAACGTCTTCAATAAATAGATGAAGTAGCCACCTTCTTTCTTTTTTTTTTTTCTCCATCTTTTGACCGAAAATCCCCACCACTCTTCGAGTGATCCTTAATTTATATATGTATATATATATATATATATATATATATATATATATATATATATATATATAGATATATATATATATATATATATATATATATGTAAATAAATATATATATATATATAAATATAAATATAAATATATATATATATATATATAAATATATATATAAATATATATATATAAATATATATATATATATATATATATATATATATATATATATATATATATATATATATATATATATTGTACTTCCCTCTAATTCCCTCTATAAATATTCACTCAAATAAATTTTCAGGAATTACTCTCTAACCCAACAGGATCTGGCAACGTCGCCACTGGTAATACCACTCTCCAATGGCGGTATGCGCAGCTCTTCGAAATGACTCATTCCGATAGTTGAATTCAGTCTGCCGGTTAGGTTGTTTGTCGATGTTGTATCGTTTTACTTTTACTGTAATAGTCGTGTTGTTTGTAAACATTTTAGAGTAAAACGTGTTTTTGACACCTTGTTCTCACTGAAATGTCTTTAATAGAAGTGTGTTGTGCATAAAACCACCACAAGCATCTTACGTTACAATTGATTTGTCCTACTTTTGTTTTGATTTGGTTGGTTTGAAACACTGAATCTGTGTTTAGTGACAGTTATGTTCCGTTTTTGTATGTGTTAAATTTTAGTTTAGTTCTTATTTTGTTTGCTTTGTTTGTTATTTTTATTTTTTCTACGCCTGCTGATTGTCTTAGAATATACAGGTAAGGCGCACACTTTTTTTATTTTTAGAGGTTAAGTAGTAAAAAAGCAAGTTACGTTTAATTTTTAGATAATATTGAATTAACACAGTTAAACATTTTTTAAAAACCTTAATTATATTAGGCACCGCAAAAATCGAACGGATTAAATAAATGTAGGCGTTTTATTTGATTCCGCTAAATGATTTAGATCTTATGCATACACATTGTTGACATCGGCCAAGCTTATAAAATTTATTAATTAATCTCCCATTTCACATTTCATGTCATATAATAAGTTTATTTTATGATACTAAAAGGACCATCACATTTTTCTACCATAATTAAACTACACTATCTGGAAAACTTATTATTTCGTGCTAATAAACATTAAAAAACGACGACAATAATCAACGAGTTTAAAGAGGTTTCCTGAATAGCATGTAAATGTAAATATTATTTTATATGAGATTAATACAAACGTTACAGCAAATGTAAAATGAAATTCTCATTAACTAAAATCATTGTGGTTTAATCCCATATAAAATATTTTACATAAACTTGCGTGTCCCGTAACGTGCGAATTGTCGACAGTTAGTTACACTGTGAACCTAGATTCTTCCTTGTATAAAACCGGCATGGGATTAACTACCTATGTAAAACCTGTTTTGATATCTCCGAATACAACTTTGTTGTGGTTTTTTGTTTTCCAGTAGGATATTGCATGAAGATACTGTTTTTTTATCAACACGATATTATTTTACACCTGTTACCTGGAAGATAAAATGAGTTGTTAATACGATTACTGTAGTAAATTGTAATTATATAGTACACTTTTATTTGTTTACATAGTGATAAATTCGAAATATTTTCATTCTTATCTGATTGCACATTGAAAAAAATATATAATATAAACATGTGTGTATTACCCACGCGATAAATGTTTTTTACAGGTACAGACTGAAGATTATTTTAAAAATGTAGTAATGCAGGGGCGGACTAAGACCTAGGCACTTTCTAGGGGGCCCGAAAATTGGGTTTTTTATTTTTATTTAACAGAAAAACGTGATATTGTGACAGAAAAACTGTTCAAAATTGATAACCCTTTTAATAACCAATGCAAGTGGTGACAGATCATTCTCAGTAATGGTCAGAATAATTTTTTTTAGGATCCACATTAGACCAACAAAAATTAAATAGTTTATCGTTGTTTTATATAGAAAAGAGTTAATAACTATATTAATTATGTCGAACTAATTGTCGGTTTTAAAAATATTTAGTACAATATGATTATTTAATATTTGTACATGTATATTATTTTTTTCTTGAAAGCATAATAGTATGTAGATCTATAGGACTTACATACTTTTATGCTTTGAAACCAAAATACCAAACGCAAAGTATGTGTCATGATTTAAAAATAGGCCCGGAATTACAATGTGCCTATGGTCTGTTTTAGCCTTAATCAGTGGCAATAATAATCAGAATGAAGAGCTTAACGTGAAACAATGACAAGCCTCAAAAAGGTAAAAGTGAGATATTTGACTTTGAATGTTAAAAATAATATTAAAAAACCCAGTAACAACTTTTGTTGTTATAGTTACAACAATATTAATAAAATTACTCCAAACTTGAGAAAAAAACGATCTTTATTAAAAAAAAAAAAAATTTGTCACATTATTACATTAATAATATATACCCAAAATCTTATTTAATCAACGAGCTTGGCGACCTCATCAGCAACATCAGGACTGACATCCTCTCGTAAACTATTGTAGAAGGGATGATACACTGTAGGTATGTAGGGTAATAATGACCTCACATTTTCGATTTTCTTTTTTGCAATCCGAATGGACTCAATATACTTCTGTTGTAAAGCAGATACAGTAAGCACATTTGGACGTCCCTTCTTGACAACAGTAACAGGGTTGTAGGTACCATTTACAGAATGCTTAACGTAAAATACTTTTGTGTTATCACTCTTGAATAAAGAGGAAACAACATTGGAAAAATCCAAAGGCTGCAGGTCATCAGTGCGAGTACTCTTTTTAATGTTCTCTAAGAGTGGTTGTACATTGAGGAAATCTTCCTGCTTCATAACAGTTAAGTAGAAGGGCTTCTTTTTATTAGATTCTTTTATAATTTTATGCCACTCTTCAGGAGAGTACACAAGCGGAGCATACTTTCTATGTCGTTTTTCTATAAGAGCAAAATCCCTGTCGGAGGGAAGGTGAGTGTGTCCGCTGACTAAAAAATGGTGTGTAATAGACTTAAACTTTTGTTCCTTCACTAGCTGGAACCATAAAGACATTAAAAGCCAGTTTTTGTTTTGCCCGGGACAATTATCCGTGAAGAAAACGAGATGTTCTACTTCACCTATCTTTGAGCTTACAAATTTTATGAGTATTGATGCAATTTCATCACTTCCTCTTTTTGCAATGTTTTCCGTCCAGACAAACATAACCAGCGTCTTCCGTACAATCATGGATTCCTAGATTATACATCCAGATTTTCCTGCAATAAAATTCAGGACCAGTGGTTAATTTGGGAATCGGTAAGGCTTGCTGCAAGTCAAACGATATAACACATATCTTCTTATCAATAATTTTTGACCGGGCTGTTTCGCTCTTCAGTAATTGTTGCATTGCCTGAGCCTTACACTTGTGCAAGTTAAGTCTTGTTGTTAATTCGCTATAATCTTTTTTTTTTCTGATTTTGCTCACTCTATTTGGATATTAATTTCGTCGCATATCTTACAAGTGTCTGATTTTGGCAGCTTAAATCCAATATTATACTCTGTACAAAATATCTTACGGTAAGTATGCTCCTTAACTGGTTTAATTCCCTCTTCTGTACACCAAGGGACATATCGATCCGAATAGAGACTGGCTATACTCATGTTATGGTCCAGATAAACTTTATTCATATTCTCTTGTCGACTGTAGTGACATTGATACTTTGGAATCGAGTGTATGTGGTTTTTAACACTTAGTAATTCCGAATCAGATATTTTGTTCACACGGTTTGTATGCTTTCCTCTGTTGTCTCTTTCTGGCACTAGATTTCCTTCTATCTTCTTGCGAACAATGTTATTTACTCTGCTCTTAGAAGCTTGAAGTCCATGGATATTTAAAAATTCTGTTTTACAGACACGTGTAGTTTCACCATTAACATTAATGGAGTAGACTGCATTGCTCTTTCTATGCGATTCTTGATGTTTTTGCTTCTTTTGGTAGGACCTTTTCTTCTTAACAATATATATACATCCGAATAAGTAGCTATTTTGTAACTCCCATGAACCAAGGTTCCAAAACTCGTTAAAAATATTGCTCTCGTGGCCCTGAAGCTTTTCCCTACACTTCTTAGTGCAACTGCAAGGCGGTCCCAATTCTCGACCAGGCACATTTTTTTGTTTTGTCGCTTACATATGGTTGTCCTAAATTTCGTCGAATTTTTCTTTTTGATCTTGAATAACAGTGTTCATTTCTTTGTCTCCATCGACTTGTTGGGGTTTTGTCGGGTGTGTTTGGTTTTGTCCTTTTTCTTGACGGACCTTGTTCATTATCCTACAACAAAATGCAATAATATAACAAGCCATATCACAAGCCACAACAATCATACTTTAATCTTGAATGGTAATAATGTGACAAGCCACATTTAACAAAAAAATTACATACCGCTGTATTTTCATCACTTGAGTCACTTCTAGATTGTACATAGTCAGGATCACGGTCACTGTCATCGAATGTCGACTGAACTTTAGTATTTTTCTCGCTAGAATCGTCGGAACTCACAGAAACATCCGCATCGCTTCCGCCCATATTCGCCATTTTGATGTGGCTTGTCATTATGTCGAGTAGATACTAAGACAAACTAGATCTATGCAACACTGTTATCATAGGTTTGTCGCCCCATCTATTAACGAAGGGCTGAAATAAATTTTTGGTGGCTTGTTATACTATTACTTTAACCGAGCATAGCACTAACTCTTTTTGAACTCATGTGTGGCTTGTCATTGTTTCACATTAAGCCCTTCTATATAACATCTTCACCAAATAGTTGTTTGGGACCGCCCAAATTCTTTTGATAAATGTGCTACATATCGTGTACGTCTGTTTCGTTTTAAAGGGGTTTTCTTGATGTATATTTTTGTAATTTGGCTTTCTTCTGACGCTTTTCTTTCAATATGGCTTCCGTAGCAATCCTTAATTCTTATTGACCTTGTCTTACTTGTTTTCTTATGTCATATAAGTTGTTTGATTTGAATATTTTAGACAATTGGAAATTAATTTGGATATCATTTATAATTTGATTGATCTTCCGTAACTACTAACATTCCCCCTTTTGTAAAGTACCTATCATACAATAACATTATTTTGAAACAATCTTAAGAGGGGCATTATATAACTAAGAATGTTTACACTGTCGAAAATGTATATTATAGCAGATTTAATGAGTAAAGATATTCTAATCACCTATATATAATAGTAATTAGTTATATAAAGTAATTATTATTTAAATGGAAATAAGCCACAATTAAAGGTTAACGTAAATTTACTTTTTTTGCTAATTGTGGCTTATTCCCATTTAAATAATAATTACTTTACAATGCCACAAGAAATTAGCTTCAGAACAATATTTGGATATATATATATATATATATATATACATATATATATATATATATATATATATATATATATATATATATATATACATATATATATATATATATAATATATATATATATATATATATATATATATATATATATATATATATACATATATATATATATATATATATATATATACATATATATATATATATATATATATATATATATATATATATATATATATGCACTGGCAAAATTAACCGGACACCCAGATTTTTCTAAAAAACTGGCGTTTAAAAAAGTTTAAGATGTTGCCAATTAAGTATTTAATAAAAAACAAAATTTAAAAGTCAAATTTATCACAACTCAAGAATGTTACACACAAAAAAAAAATAATATAAAAAATTCGAAAATCTGCAACGAAACAAAAATTATTATTTTTTAAAAATAAGCATTTTTTATGGAAAACGATATTTAGTAGAGTGTATTACCCCCACGAGCCTTAATTACGGCTCTCATTCGATCAGGCATACTTCGGATTAAGGTAGCAAAGTCTGAGTCTTGTGGGATTTGCTCCCATTCGTCACGAACTGCTTGCTCCAAATTATTCATGGTTTCAAACTCACCATGGTTACGTCGAATACGTCGTTTCAGAATATCTCATGCATGCTCTATTGGATTTAAGTCTGCACTCCTTGGGGACCATGGTAATAAACGAATCCCAACTTCATCAAAGTAATCCTGTGTTATTTCTACGATGTGTGGACGAGCATTATCTTGCATTAGACGAAAGTTTTCTCCAACAACTGGGGCAAATGGCACTACATGATCTTCCAAACATGACTCAATATACCGCTGTGCATTTAAATTGCCCCCTTGAATTTTAACAAGTTCTGTATGAGCCTCTAACTAAGTGCCTGGCCACACCATTATACCACCTCCACCGAATTGAACTCTCGGAGTAAGACAGCATTACTGGTAACGTTCACCAGCTCTTCTTCATATTCTAGGCCGCCCATCTAATAAGTATGTGTTAAATCTCGATTCATCCGTGAAAAACACAGCACTCCAATCGTCAACACCCAAATTAAGATGTTCGCGAGCGAAGTATAAATGTTGCCTCCGATGATATGCTGTTAATAGAGGATCCTTGACGAGTATTCTGGACCTTAATCCATATTTATTTAAGGGTCTTCGAACGGTATAAACGGAAACTTTGTTTCTATGGACATGATTTAATCGTTGAACAGGCCCTGATGCTGATAATCTACGATCGCGTAACGTTTGCAACCTAAGAAATTTATCTTCAATTTGACTTGTGGTTCTTCGTCTACCTTGACTTGGCCTCCTGGTCTGTTGTCCTGTTTTCCGAAATCTTTGTATCGCACCAAACACTGTACTTCGAAAATTTTTTAAAGCATTTGCGACATAACGAATGCTCCGCCCATCATCCTGAAAAGCAACAGCCGGTGCTTCTTCTTTCGGTGTCATAATTTGTTTAATGTTTAAGTTTTAAACAAGAGACAATACAAAAACCTACAGCCGAACTTATAATCAGGCACAGTACCACAATAAACTTATATAGCACTAATCAGACTCTTTAACAATATTTATAGCAGCGGGGAGTTTCCTGGAGACTGGCTAGAGTCAACTTTTGTTGCCATACCGAAAAAACCAAAAGCAAAGTCTTGATAATAAGTCTAATTAACCACATTTCGAAGGCACACACCAAGGTTATTTACAACAGAATAAGCAAAAAATGCGAGGATAACATTGGAGATTCGCAGTTTGAGTTTCGGAATTCTCTTGGGACAAGAGAAGCACTTTTTAGTCTATAGTTACTCATCCAACGCTGCAGAGATATGAACAAAGACGTGCGTATGCTTTATAGACTACGCAAAAGCATTCGATAACGTAAAGCACGAAAAGATAGTTGAAGTTCTCCATAACATCGGAGTCGACTACAGAGACATTCGAACAATAGCGAGTCTCTATTGGGGTCAAACAGCTAAAGTGAAAGTAGGATCTACATTGACCAATAAAATTGAGATCAAGAAATGAGTACGACAGGGCTGTATATTGTCTCCTATTCTCTTTAATATATACTCAGAAGAAGTATTTAAGACAGCGCTGGAGGAAAGCACAGAAGGCATAAAGATAAATAGAGAAATAATTAATAACATAAGGTATGCTGATGACACTGTGATTCTAGCAAGTAGCATGAAGGAACTGAGTTGCCTAATGAGTAAGATACAAAAAACAAGCGCACAATACGGACTCAGACTAAATATCGCAAAAACCAAATGGATGTTAGTAAGCAAAACCCAATAACAACCACAGCAACTAATATTAGACAATGAAAGAATTGAACACGTGGATTCGTACATCTACTTGGGAACAACAGTTAACTCAAATTGGGATCAAGCGAAGGAAATATGTATAAGAGTAGAAAAGGCAAGAGCATCGTTCACTCGCATGAAGCAAATTTTCACCTCTAAAAGCCTCACCCTACCTCTCAAAATTCGACTTCTGAAATGTTATGTATTCCCGGTTTTGTTATATGGAATGGAGGCGCGGACAATGACGGCAACATTGATGAAAAAAGTAGAGGCCTTTGAAATGTGAGCTTCTTCTTCTTTAAGTTCCATCTTCTATCGAAGGTTGAAAATCATCATGGCTATGCGGACTCTGTTGACTGCCGCTCTAAAAAGTTCTGCAATACTGCATTCAAACCATTCCCTTAAGTTCTTAAGCCAGGATATTCTTCGTCTTCCCACATTTCGCTTTCTTCGGATTTTGCCCTGCATAATAAGTTGTAATAATGCGTATTTTTGCCGTCTCATCACATGTCCCAAGTACTCAAGTTTTCGTCTTTTAATAGTTAATATTATTTCCGCCTCATTTCCTATCCTTCTAGTTACTTCCATGTTTGACATTCTTTGAATCCATGATATTCGTAGGATTCTTCTGTATCACCAAAATTCAAAGGCGGCCAACTTATTCAGATGAACTTGTTTTAGTGTCCAAGCTTCCAAACCATAAAGAAGAGTAGAGAACACGTAACATCGAAGCATTTTCAGGCGTAGTTCTAACCTTATATCCCGACAACAAAGAAACTTTTTAAGTTCAATAAATGATGTACGTGCTATTTTAATACGTGTCTTAATTTCCTTGGTTTGGTCTACATCTGATGTTATCCATGTTCCTAAGTATTTATAGTTATTAACACTCTCAATTGCAGTATCTTCAATAGTCAATTGGATATTTGCATGTGCAGATTTAGTCATGATCATGCGTTTAGTTTTCTTTAAATTTATCTTCAGTCCGTACTCATGACAGCGTTCATTAAGGCGTTGCATTACGTTCTGTAAATCATTGTTGTTATCCGTAATTATTACTGTATCGTCTGCAAAACGTAAGTTATTTCAAAACTTCTGCATTGATAGATTTACCTTCTATTGAGTCTGAGAGCGCTTCTTGAAATACCGCTTCACTGTAGACATTGAAAAGTAGTGGGGACAGCACGCAACCCTGGCGGACTCCTCTTGTCCGTGAGCTTACCGACGTATATTACGTATATCCTGGACTGAGCACGTGACCAACGAAGAGGTACTACACGCCGGATAGGTAAAGAGAGAGGTAAAGAGAAAGTTGGAATACTTGGGTCACGTCATGAGACATAATAAATATAGAGTACTACAGCTGATCGTTCAAGGGAAAATAGACAGCAGAAGGGGTCAGGAAGGAGAAGACACTCGTGACTCCAAAACTCGCGGCAGTGGTTCGGATTGTCATCTGCTGAACTATTCAGATCTGCCGTAAACAAAGTCAGAATAGCCATGTTGATTGCCAACGTTCGGAACGGACAAGGCACGTGAAGAAGAAACACTAATCCACTATTTTCCATTAATAACAAAGCGCATGTGTAAAAGTGTTGTTGTTCGCACAAAACATCTAAACAGGTTCAAACAAGAAAAAACATCGGTAATAAGGCATAAAATACTATTCAAACAAATTAAACAAGTTTTGATCTAAACGCCAACTAAAAATAAAAAAATCTAAGTGTCCGGTTAATTTTGCACCCCAGTATATATATATATATATATATATATATATATATATATATATATATATATATATATACACTACGGTAAATTGTTTTAAAATTATCTGAGGACTGTCCTGACAAACGAAGACCTGAGATTTCTTTTTTAAATACCTTCAGAACATTTTATTTAGAAAAACGAAAACTGGTACGATTACTTACTTATCTTTCAGGGTTGAACCGATTGCATTATTTGCGAATTTCAGGTATTTATTGTACCAGAAGTATAACCTACGTTTTTCATTGTCAAATTGTTGTCAGTTCTAGAAGTTGATATTTTAGTTTTTACTTTATAGCATTCAAATACAATAATTTAATTTCAACAAAAATGACCAAAAAAAGAGAATTAGGAATCAGTGTAGGTTTAGCATAAACATCTGTATAGGAGTTGTTGAAGATTATTTACTTAGACCTGTGGAATTGCCTGCTCGTTTAAATGGTACTGATTACTTACATTTTCTGAAAAATATCTTGTACCTGATTTGTTAGATGATGTGCCTTTAAATTTTCGCCAAAACCAGTGGATTGGAAGAGCCGGTCCAGTTTCTTGGCCAGCAAGTTCACCGGATTTGAATCCCTTTTTTACCTCTTTTATAACACCCGTATTAGATTGAATTCTAGTTTTGTCAAAGTGGCAAGTTTTTCATTAGTAATAATTCTGCTTTTATTTGCAAAAAAAAACAAAATAAAGAATATTTCAATTTAGAAACATGTAACCTTTACAACTGAATATAAAAGTTAAATTAATGAATGGCATTATTCTGGAAGTAGTGCCGACGACATATTCGGTAGATTTTCGTTTTCATTCGAATGTCCTGTAAATACCAACAAAATCTACAATCCACATTATTTTTAAATTTGAAAACACTAGTTGTGTTAAGAATTGTAGAAAATGCACGGATGGTGATGAAGATGAAAATCAACCAGCTCGTGCAATTAATGAAGAACGGAAACAGCGGGAAACTGCAGTATGTAGCTGAAAACAATTTTCATTGTAAAAGCACCCTTAGCATGTCCCTTTTGATTATGGTTATCCTGTTCTGATATAGCTTTAAGTAGATTATACATATGTTTATACTTAAAAAAACTCTTATAACTTCAATCATGTGTAACAATAAAAAATCTATTTCACAAGATAATAATCTTTGAGTACGCAAAATGTGACTACCGTGTCATGCCCAAATTGAAAATTTTAATATTATATCATCATTTTCATCGAAAATAAATGTTTCAGATTTTAATGAGCAAAAGTATAATTAAATAATCGCGTAATCCTTCTATTCGCTTAGAAATATATAGTACGTCCACATGCGCCCACTCTATCTTTTCCCGTGCGTCATGATTCATTTTCAAATAAGTTAAATCAAAATGAAACGTACGCGATGTGTAGATAATTATCATTGATACCTACTTGTCAATCTAATAATTATGAAATGGCTATTATCCCGGTGGATGTATTGTATAAAGTTAAATTTAGGAAATATATTATTTAGTAAAATTTTTGTGTATTTGGATTAGTATTCGTCTGGAATATGATTAATAAAAATATAATGAAAAGAAGATTCAAAAGTAATCTTAATATTATTTGTACAATCTACCAAAATAATTAATTTTGTATCAAAATTTTATTCTATTGTTAGGTACATAGCAGTAGTGTCGAACGCGGTTATGATTTGGATGGGTGACCGTTACGGAACCACGTAGCTGTGGAACACCTCGTGTTGTTGCCTTACTTTTTTTAATTCTTTGTATTATTTTAATGACTTTTTTGAAAAATAGTAAGTATTAAAATTAGTTTAATATTTAAAAAATACAAATAAACTGTTTAAAATATATAAAATATATTTAGATATATATTTATTTCGTTGAAATCATATAATAAAAGTAGGATAACTTCTTACGTGCGTACTAAGTACACACACTCTTTTTTTTCTTAAAGTGTTTATTCTTTTTCACTATTGAGGAGATTGATGGACTCAATATTAAACAGCATGAAACATCATACGGTAAATGTTTCTATGACGGTTGAAACTGTCATTGAACGGTAATAAATAAATTTTAAAAAAGTCACAACAAAGTTAATATTGTTATGAATATTTAATATTCCCTAATATTGAGAAATACAAAACTATCGAGTGAATTACATAAAAAACAATTAATATTTTTGATATATCGCACCATTAGGAAAACAGTGACAAAAGTTCAAATTTTTCACAAATTGAGTTATCAACACTACAATCTTACTAATACTAGTCTTTGCCTGGGGGCCCAGACTCAGAGTTGCAACTCTTCCTTTTGTCAGTCACGTGACTTTGGCCCATTTATGGATTCAATTGAAGGAAAAAGATCTGTTTAGTGGTTATTCTGTCACTCAATATTGTACTGACAGACATTCTATTCTACTCATCTAATCTTTGAGATTATATAAAAAATATAAACATGAAGAACTGTACAAGTTTGTTTTTATAAATGAATCTTGATCTATAGATCTATAAATGTTGCTTATGGCAAGATGAGAATAAAATATGTGTAAAATCTATTAAAACTGATGAAAAACTGTAATAGATTTATATTCACCATAATATTATAACCGTAATTATATTGAAAGGAATGAAGAAATGAATCAAACAAATTTTTTATCGTGGTTTGTTTTTTGCTATTATAGTAGATAACGCTCCATACCGTAGCATATTCTTAGAGAAAGTACCAAACATGTCTTCAAACAAGCCTGAAATAAAAGATTGGGTAACTATATAACAATAAACTGCCAACCGAAATAGAAACTCATGTATTCTAGTTATCTGAATTTGAGCTATCACCAGGATTTATTATAATTGGTTTAATGTCAACATTCACCATACTCTTGTCTCGGATATACCATTTTTTGATAATTTCATTAGTATGTCTGACACATTTCTTCCAATCTGCATTACATTATTCCAGTGCCTTATTCCACATATTTAAAACATCAGTATCAAAACGCCCATGCCCATCTATACCAATATATTTATTGTAATACGACTTGCTATTTGTTCAAATAATTCTATTGCGTTAAATTGACAGTGATACAGTGAGACAGGCAGTCTCAACATCTTATGACCATTTTCTCGGAGCAACTCGTCAATTAAGTACATATATATTTTCTTTTCTGTTATTTTTGGCTATTTGTAGCAATTCAGCTTTAGAAAAATGTGAGTCATATTTAATATTTTCTTTTTAAAATTTCATCTTTTCTTGAAGTAGCTCAGAAGATTGTTTATTTAACTGGACACTGTGGTAAGAAGTATTATCCATTACAACCAATGATGGCTCTTCTCAGTTAGGTATTAATTGTGTTCTTATCCACTTAGTAAAAAGTTCGTTGTTCATTTCTCCATGATAATCAGCTACGTTAGATTATGAACAAAACAATAAATTTGCTCCCGAAACAAATCCTTGGCGTGAACTAGCGTGAACAATTAAAATACGTTTACATAACCTCCTGGTTTTCGGACACTTTTGGCACTATTGTCTTGCTAAGAATTTGTTTTATTTCCTTTGGAGTAAATTAAAGTTTCATTTAAAAAAACAACTTCTCTTGTAAATACGCTTTTAAGATTTTTCATATAATTACGGAGGAATCTGGCTCTTAGAGCAGCAATACTATTTTGCACAATTCATGCTCGTCTATTGTCATCCTTTTTAAATTTAAATGCAATGTCTTTTAATAATGTACTAAGCGGTGATTTTCCAATATCCACTACTTCTTTATTTCTTAATTGACAGGTCAAACTATGCAGAGTAACATGCTTCTCTGAAAGAAGAACTAAGTATATATATATATATATATATATATATATATATATATATATATATATTGCTATGATGTTTTGTTTGTATATGAGCAATGAGTATTTTAAAATAACATGTTTAAGTATAGGGTTTTTATCGCGGTTCTCAAAGAATTAGTTTGTAAGTACTTTTTTAAATTATCTTTATTATAATTATTATGAAACACACACAAATTATAATTATTATATCTAATATACACAATATATCGTTTAAACAATCAGTTATTTTACCATCATAGACGTTCTGAGATTATCGTTATATATCATATATATATATATATATATATATATATATATATATATATATATATATATATATATATATTTATATATATATATTTATATATATATATATATATAATATATATATATATATATATATATATATATATATATATATATATATATATATATATATATATATATATATATTTATATATACATATATATATATATATATATATATATATATATATATATATATATCTAATATAGACAATATAAATTCCGAACAACCTATCTTAAAATTGAAAATCTTACAATAATTAAATTATATTAACAAAATTTGGTACCTTTCTGTCACTGAATGTCTAAATGAAACTGTTTTCCAAAATAAAAAAGTTTAATCACCACTCAATATCTTCGTTATCAGCCTCGGCTATTCTTGTTTTTTGTGAAATTGCTTTTTCCAAATACACCACAATGCTTTAATTATCAGCTTCCACCAATTTAAAATATTTTTCTTCTTAATTAAATGGGCAAAATATTCTTCTTTCTTTATTATTCTTCTTTTCTTCTTTCTTATAATCTTATTTTTCGTCTTCCAATCTCCAATCACCATATAAATATTATAATTTTAATTTCTTCTTATCTCCATATACATAATATAATTTTTAATCTCCAACTAATACTCTCTTAATACTATTTCTTTAATCTCCATGTAATATACTTTTCAAAATATTGTAAAACTTTCATAATAAATCACTGTCTTCTGTATATTGAACTGTTTTTAATATTAATACACTAATACTGACCATACTGACTAATGCTTATTAATTAATAATGAACTCCATACTGTACTTTATCCTCCAAATTACTGGGTATTTATATCATTTCACTGTTCAATAATATTCTTGAAAGAAATCATATTCGAATTATTCTATTTCCTAAATATATGAATGTTCTCGAATATTCTACCACGAAAGCAGCTCAACTTCCTTCTATTGACTTCGTATTTGAATGTCCAGATAATTATTAACTTTTCTATGGAGACTTTTGTGGATATTTAAGCTTTTCAGATCAGAATGTAAACTTATATGTAAATTAAACATCTTAAAAATAAATAACATTATTTTAAATCCGTAATTATCATTTTAAATGTCAAATTCACTCTTATTGACAAATGTCATAATAACCCAAACTCACTGTATATTTGGTCGCCTCTAAATAGGGCGCACTTAAATATATCATAATTATTAAAATAAAAATAAAAACTTTTTTGAAGTAAGTTTGTTTGCCTATTTAGATGGTGCACTTAAATATATCTACAACATCATAATTCTTAAAACAACCAAATACACTGCAAAATAAAAACTATTTAAACTTATTATTATGCTAATTTCTTAAGAATACCCTCATATAAATACTATTTAATATTATCTCAATATAAGTACCTATACTATATATATATATATATATATATATATATATATATTATATATATATATATATATATATATATATATATATGTATATATATATATATGTATATATATATATGTATATATATATATATATATATATATATATATATATATGCCTCTAAAAGAAGAGATTTTAGAAAATCCATTGTTGTAAAAACGTTTTGGCAAGATCTCACCTATTTGTTGTCGATTGCGGAAGAGAACTGGCTGGTTTTCAGTTGTTTTTTTTTTTAACTTTTTTATAGGAAGTAATAATTCTCATGGATATTTTAATGACAACTTGTTATTTAAAAACAATGCTGGGATTTCTAGAATTACCTTTAATCACTCTAGCAGGCGTTATAGTATCATGTAAAACAATTATCGCGAAAAAGATTAATTGTGTGAATAAAATTATTTATAAACATGACTTCCAATTAATAATCTTAATGCGTGGAACGTCAAAGATCAACAAGTACTCAACCTTGGCCTCTTGATGTCTCTTGAATCTTCCACTACGATGAAATAACAAAAGCGACAAACCGCCTAAAGTGTTGATGATCAAAAGACAGATTTCTATGACGACCTCGATTTTAAACAACATACATTAATAATTACTAGGTGGGTACTTTCATTGACCTCTATTGATTGCTTTTAATGTTTTTTACCTTCGATAAAGTTGGAGACTTTTACAATTAGTTTTATTTGCAAAATACCGCTATTATTAATATGATTTAATTGACCATTGATTTAAATATGGCGAACACTAAACTTTAATATAGACGATTCATTTGCATATTTGAAAAGACAATAAGAAATTTAAATAATATTTTCAACGTTCCCACAATTTACATTTAACATATTTTTTAGAAATCTTACGTTTTATAATCTAAAAATATATTTATCGTTTAAGTATGGTTCTTATATATTGTTGTGGCATCTTACATGCCACTATATTTTGGGAATAAACCACATTAAGTATAATTAAAACTATTTTTTTTATTATAAACTCGGAAAACAATCTTATCACATCACATTTTTAATAATAATAATTGTGGTTTATTCTCAAAAAATATAGGTATCACTTAATTGATAGACCTGATTATTATATCAACTTATAAGAAATATTAGATTAATCTAATTCTCTAAATATCTGTCAATTTTTATATTTAGTTACGCAGATAAATCCACAAAATCATTTATGTCTAAACAAACATAACTTAACAAACTTGAGCCATGAGATTGATGTTTCATTTGCTACGGCGCGGCTACAGAAATTATGTCGGCGCTGGAGAATACGTAGATGATACGTCATATCGTCTCCCTCAGCCACTAATGCCACTATACCTTACCAGTAATGCATGTATGAATTTAAAACCATAAAATCCAATATATATCTGGTTTTAAACCCTACATTTTTTCGTCTGGTACTAACGTAGTCACCGCCCTCTTGGTTTGGTTATTCGTTCTATCTGCTTATTCCATGTAAGCCTATAGTGTAATATTACTCCTAGGTACTTTACTTTCACTCACCAGATTTAGATTTGTACCATTAATGTATAGACCTAATCTCTCCAAATTTTACTTGTTAAATTTCATGATTTCGGACCTCTATACTAGGCTCTACATTTTATGTTCTTTCTGTGACTACAATGAGAGCGAGTTGTATTCTATGCTGTTCCGTTAAATGTGACATGGACTAAGATGACTGAGAGGTCAGTAGTTCAGGACAAGATCAACGCATCCATTATCAGATTCCTTAAGAGGGAGATAATACTCTCCGCTATATACAGCCTCTGGCTACCTGTGTCGTCACTGTATCTCCCAGTAACGTTACGTATATCATACGGCTCTTGAGCAAGCGGTAATGAATGTATGTATGGTTTTTTTAATTTTCCAACTCCTTCCGGTAGACGTCAAGGAGTTGGCGATAGTGTCATTTATCACTAACTACAAAAAGACATTGGATTTACACATACATGCAAATACACATTCATTGCTATGAACAAGCACAACTAATAATTTAACAAAGTTAATCTAGTCTCACCCATTCTAAGTAGCTATGTCATGGATGATGTTATTAGTGATTATATCAACAATTGCACTTTTTTCATTCCGTTTATAAAAAGACATGTAGATGATTTAGTTTTGGCACTTACTAAACACAAAATTCTTGAAACAGTCAACATTTTCACCAATCATAATTAACATATACAATTTACAGTTGAGGAAGAGGTAGATAATTCTCTACCATTCCTTGACATGAGAATTGTAAGAAATACAGGCAATATATTGAAAACTAGATGGTTCAGAAAACCCATATGTAGAAATAGATTTATAAGCTGTATAAATGAACCTTATAACAGGATTAAAAGAACATGTTTTAAAACTTTCTCATCCAGACTATCTACAAGAAGATCTTCAATTGTTAAAAAATATTTTAATTGAAAACTCTTATCCTTTAGATATGCTACATAGGATGCTTTTTTCTAATTTTTTAAATATAAATAACTTAACATCATTTTTTTGCTAAATCTCAGAACATTGTATCCAACAATCAGAACATCTATTATCATTCACTACCTTTTATACCATCATTAACACCTAAATTAATACAAACACTAAAGGTTATTGACAATATAAAAATAGCAACAAAGAACATCAAAACCATTTCATCTTTATATTCCAAAACTAAATATCCTATAGACAAATTAGATAAAACAAATATAGTATACAGCATAAGTTGTACTCATTGTGAAGCTGAGTATGTTGGTGAGACTCGAAGAAATCTCTCAATTCGCATTATTTCTCACAAAAGTGATTGCAGAATTAAGAAACCATCTTGTGCTTTGGCAGAGCATGTAATAGACAAAGACCATATTATGGATTTTGATATTAAAATTTTATTATTTTTATTATTTTGGTATTAGCAAAAGTGATAATAATTTAAATAAAAGGTCAAATAAATCAGTAAAATATCACATTTTGATTTAATTTTCCATGTATATACTCAATGGTGAGTAAATCTTCTTGTTTTTTGTTACTAAACAAAAAATAATTTTTAAACAAAATTTTATTTTTGACAATATAATTGTCAAAAATAAAAATTTTTAAGTTGGTATTTATTTATGACATTGGGGCTTATTTGTAACTAAACTATTCAATTTTATTTACAAATTCAATTGTTTTTGTTAAGAAACTTTTTCAAAATTATATTAAAAATTTCAGAGAAACATTTATTAGAATAGAACATTTTTATATTAATATTTTCTGTAATATGTTAGCAGCTTTTTTATATACAAAACTAATTTTATTTGGTGAGTTAACAAAAATTTTTATTTCTAGTTCAACTTTGTAAGATATTTTGTATTTTTTAGCAGCTCTTGATAATAATTGTAAACACAATTGAAAGCTCGAGTAAAAAAAGGTCAACAAATAGCCCCTTTTATTGACTCCAACCCATCCAAAACAGTTTTATATTTTTTCCAAACGAGTCACAAGTACTTGTTTTTTTTACTCTTATTATATCGATACATTTTTGGCAAAGTAACGTAAGTCACCAAACACGATTTGTAGAAAAAACAATTTTATAATTCAACCTGGTTAAAATTATGTAAATTATGACTGAAAAAACTTGTTCTACTTGTTCTAAAAAAGGTTTAAAGTAATTCGACGCTTACTACACTTTGGCGGTACCCTTTTAACAATAATAGTGTTAGTTTAATTGAAAAACATGATATTCGCCAAAAATGTCACGTTACTTTGCCAAAAATGTATCGATATATATATATATATATATATATATATATATATATATATATATATATATATATATATATATATATATATATATATATATGTTATTGTGATATTTCAAGTCTTGGTGCGCCAAGCAATAATTAGCTAATTAATTTTTTTGATTAATTAAAATTATTTAAATGATATGATTATGACTCTATCACAATTTTTAATTCTTTTATCTCAGGGTTAAATTCGTGCTTCAATATCTATGCTATTACATGTGAAAGGTAAGGTCCAAAGAAAAACCGGAATAATAAAAAAAAAACACATATGATCTAACACTATATATTGAAATAAAATAATGAAATAATTCACACTCAAAAGTTTTCAATAAACAAAATCTCATATAATAATTCTCAAAATTTTGTTCTACGTACGTGAACAATCAAAATTAATGGTACAAACAATATTAGTTGAAATCTCAAAATCCAAGTATTACTCTAAATCTCCTAATCAAAATATTTATATCCTTTCTCAATTAAGTGTAAAAAATTGTGTTATCAATGAAAGAAAAACTGCAGAAAACAAAACTATCTCTCTCTGATGATGAGTGGTCCAAATCCTTGTTATTTGTTGACTATACTATTTACTCGTGGCCGCTCCCTAAGTAATCAGCAATCTTACAATAATTTATTGCAAGTATCTCGTCCTTAATGATCTCCTTCAAATGTACGAATCGTTCAAATTATGCTAGTTTCTTCTTCACTCAATAAACTGAATCTCTCGTTGGCCTGAGTGAAAAATGACTCTTGGAATATCTTTTCTTTACGATAAACTGAATCTCTCGTTGGCCTGAACAGTGACTCTTGGAATATAAGTAGAAAAATATGACAATATTTTACTGGATCAGCTTCTGTCAGATACACTAACTACACGAAAACTCACAAACTTTCACTGCTACTGCTTCCTACCTCTGGGAAGCTACCCGAGAACAACGGCCGTTCGCCTTGCACCCTTGGAAACCAACTAACTATCTTTTTTCCTTCGAAATCTAGCTAAACTTTCATTCCTACATACCTCCCACCTTTTTTAATCTCCGCCAATCAAAACTCGTCACAATTCCCCATTCTTTCATTCCGATAACAAACAAATTTTTACCTATAATTATAAAATTTCCTAAAACTTATTTACAAATAATATTTTTCTATAATTCTTAAAAACTAACAAAAACATCTTTCCAAATCTCTTCTATTGTCTATAATCGCTGCGTTAATGTATTTGGAAAAACCCGGTTCAATTGTCTTTGGGATTTCACTTAAAATTATGCAGGTCACTCAAGTATAGTATAACAAAGGAAATAATTTATGCTTAGCTTACATTTTGTTTAATACAGGTAATCCAAAAATTTAAATATTTTCCTTCTTCGAAATGTTTGTTGGGTATTATCCTACTTATTTGAATTATTTTAATGTTTTTTTGAACTTTGAAGAATTTTAAACACACCAATATTTTTCTCGATTTTACATAAATTAATATCATAACAATATATATATATATATATATATATATATATATATATATATATTATATATATATATATATATATATATATATATATATATATATATATATATATATATAAGAAAGGAATAACACCAGTTTCTAGAACAAATAATAACTTGGGCAAATATATTAAAAACAACAAGAGCTAAAATAAAAAGCACTTATACAGGGGTGTATACAAACTTAAATGTGGCGACTGCCAAAAACATACATCGGTCAAACTGGTAGAAATTTTAACAAACGAATAGCAGAACATAATCTATGGAAATTAACAAATTAAAAAACAGATATAATTCTGAATTACCAACTTGAGACAAACAGTTCTTCCTTTCTCAACATTTTTCACTAAAGAGTAAAGTAGTGAGTAGAAGAGTGAGTATAAAGTGTAAACGCATGCCAAAAATAGATCACTTGAGAAAGGCAATCAGCCGAAACAGCTGTAGTGATAATATTTTATAATAAATTGTGTGGAAGTGTTTTCAGTGTTTTATCAGAGAACTATCGCTAGTTCTCTGGTTTTATTGTTACATAAAATGAATTTCCATCAAGTAACGGTCGAATCCATCAATCATTACTTATACTTGACAGAGTAACATGTTTCTCTAAAAAAAAGTATAAATCGCACTGTTTTAACTAGTTTAATGCCTAGAAAATCAATACTTTGTTTTTATTCGCTCCGTGCGTGACTGATGCGACACCTACCGCCTTCATCTGAGAATTTTGGAGTCCCAATTTTCAGGTTAAATATATGACATATGTTTGACATTGTTAAATACATGCGAAATTGACAATTATTAATAAATTAGTTTTTTAACTATATTTTTTCAGTTTATGTACAAAATAAATGTAGTATTAAAAACTGAGTTTCTCAAAATTCATCATAATATAACTTTTCAACTCCAAACGGAAAAGAAAGGGAAAAATCTAGTACTGGCAAATCAAGTTTTTCACGCAAAAGAGCATATAATTAAAAAAAATAATAGTAAGAGTTATGATATAAAAGATAAAGTCATCTGCAGTTAGATTGAAGCCTTATGAAATATCATTCAAGGTAAATTATTTAAATTTTGCCTATTTCAATTGCATAGAAATGAAATTGTTTGATATTTACTTTTTCATATTAATAGCACGAATTCATCTTTTTCTTTTCCCTAATTTATATGTAATCTTTGGGAACCTATAAAAACTACACTCATTGTTTTTGCTATTATTAGCATAATTAAATACGCAACATGTATTTGGACACATGTTTGATAAAACTTATGCGTAAAAATATTTTGTCCAATATTCCAATTTTGTCATATTTCGCCGCTACGCACGCTGGCATCGTTTCAATGTACCCCTACCATGGTCACGCACGGAGCGAATAAAGCTAAAAATTATTTCAAATTAAAAAACTCAATTAGTCCGTTGACGTGGTTTTAACCATATTTAAATAACCCAAATGTCAATTTGGAGATTAAAAATATATTATTCACAAATCACCTACCTCTAGATGCTTCACGACAATACTTTATTAAGATATGAAATTCAGCGCTCCAAGAGATTTGTAGCGGAACTAATTCAAGCGGGAAATTACGCGGGAATTTCAAAATTTAATTTAAAATTTTTAAAAGGTGCAAATTGTTTTTAAATTCAAATATACACAATATCAATTTACGAAAAAATAAAACAAAATTTAATTTATTTATTTATTTAGTACATGTAAAATAACTTTGTATATTAATTTAGAATACAATAGAAATATGTTTTATAACCACTAAAAATTGTACAATTATATATACTACAATAGGGTATCTCAAATGATTAAAACATGTGTGTAGATTGAAGAACTTTTAACTGAAACAAAAAGTGGATGTAATAATTTATACCATGATTCACTTCAAGTAAAATAATTTTTATTAATTACATATTAAGGTTACTTACTTTATATTACATTTGCTTCCGCGCACAACATGGAAATACTTCTGGGATGTAGTTTAGACAAAGAATCGAAAT